>VYZV01028861.1:12856-33975 GCA_013401275.1 Pandion haliaetus | reverse complement strand
TTGTGAATGGCTGATTCTTTTAGGCAAGCAATTTTTTTTCATCTCTACCATGCTAATTTCAGAGAGCGTCTCTATAATAATTAGGTAATGTCATCTAAACTAACTATTCATTTGCAAGTCTATCATAAGTTTTTATTCTGATTATGTGCCATGTGTCTTTGAAGGCCTTCATCATTTCTAATGTAATTTGAGTAAATTAGATATTTGTAAGGGATTTGACGAAGTCTGATGATTTTCCTGTAAAATAAAACCATCCTTGTCACTTCGCTGTCTCAGATACTCCCTGTTTTCAAGCCAATTTCTGACCTTGCATAATCTTTGAGGCTTGGGTTAAGCAAAATATTTAAACATCTCTCTAGTTCTATGTGGGTGAGTAGGCCTGGAGAGATCAAGCTTAGATAATTTACTTGGCAAATTCAATAGGAGTTTTGAAAACTCAGAAAGTAAAACTGATCCGTCAGTGGAGGTTCTNCTAAGATAGAGCAAGGCAGATCTGTAATCAAGATAAGGTTGGCTATTAGGATCATCACACTCATTCAGCTAAATCGGGTTAAAAAACAAGCAAAATTAAACCAGAATACCTCCTGCATGTCAGCATGGTCTCAGTGGTAACCACTGTGTGAGTACCTCCACAGTGGGATCGTGTTTACTTACCTGTGTTCGTTCCTTAATGAAATGTTAAAGCAGCCTGAATGAAGTGTTGAATCAGTTTATACACCCAAGATTAAGGTTTTGCAAATCAGCTGGAGCGGCCCTGCAGATCAAGTATTTCTTTAAAGTTTTTCTGTGCTAAACAAAGAGGCAGCTGGAGAATGTATGCATTTCTAAAGCCACAAGGAGGAGTTTAGACTTGCTCTTGACAGATCTAGAAAAACACCTCAAATTAGCTAATCAGCTAACACAAATGCTAATTTATGTTTCTCCACAGACCAGCACTGTGGAGGAGAGCTTGGGGATTATACTGGCTACATTGAATCGCCCAACTATCCTGGAGACTACCCAGCTAATGTTGAATGCATTTGGAATATAAATCCACCCCCAAAAAGAAGAATACTTATTGTAGTACCTGAGATATTTCTCCCAATTGAAGATGAATGTGGTGATGTTTTAGTAATGAGAAAAAGTGGTAAGTTGCCAGACATGGGTTATATAAATATTTATTGCAAACTGACCGAGTAGAAAGTTCATATTGAAGGGATGACTGTCTTCATCTATACAGTTTCTAAAAGGATAGTTGAATGAACTGGCACTGCAAGTTAAAATAGAACACTGTACCAATAGCAATTAACAGAGTGATATTAATTATTCGAGTGCCTTGGCTGAATCACAAAGCAGTTAATGGGCTTCTGTCTGGCCCAGTTACCACATGGGAAAAATCACTGCCACTCTAGAAGTCAACAAAGCTATGCTAAGTTATATTGGGAGAGCTGTCTCCTGTCATCTGTACAAATTGTGCTCTCACTTACCCTTTGGAAGTATATATATGCTGCAGTTACTGCTGAGTCTGGGCAGTGACACAGGTTGTACACCTGACACCCTCAAGAAATCCAAAGTTTTCCCCAATTTTGTGTGGAGTGGGGGCTGCATTGTGTCTTTGATTATGAGGTTAATTCAACAACTTCTGAAGTTGACGCACCATTAAGATGCACTCCTCCTTCAGTCCTGTGCAGGCATCCAGCTTCTGGTGATCTGTT
The DNA here is from genome assembly GCA_013401275.1 of Pandion haliaetus. NCBI lineage: Eukaryota > Metazoa > Chordata > Aves > Accipitriformes > Pandionidae > Pandion > Pandion haliaetus. The sequence goes on along the minus strand of VYZV01028861.1, from coordinate 32,281 downwards.
GTCAAATCTCCAAGAAGCACCAAACCTGAAAGGCAACTGTTCATATGGAGCTTTGCTTAAAAGAGCATATTTTATTTGCTAAAACAGTGTATTTTATTTGCTAAAACAATTTTCACAACTTTTTATCCTTGAGAGCTTGTGTTGACATCTCTGTATGCCAGAAGAAGAAACCTGCTCGCTATAGATGGAAGGAAGTTGTATCTGTCCAGATCAGTTTTTTGAAAGCAAAGCACTTACTGTAGCAAAACAAACCAGTCGTCCATCTGATCCCAAACTGTGGTTCCAACAGTGAGTAAAGCCAGGCACATCAGGGAAAAGTTTGACCTCCACTTCAGTACCAATAATGGTACCAAAACAACAACACTGGAAAATGAGGGCAGTTTTTCAGAGTCATGCTTTGTGATCACTGTATGTTTGGCATCCCAGGAGTAGATCTTACGGATATTTATCATAGTTCATGTACGGTCAGCTGCTACTGCTAACGCTAGTGTGGAAAAACTAATGGCAGTTCCAGAGTTACAGTTAGATCCACTATTGTGCACTTCGGGAATCCAAATCCCATTCAATTCAAAAGGTCTCTTTTTGCTAACATTGGTGAAAGTTGAATCAGCCCTAGCAAGTTCAGGTTTGAGGTTACACTTGTTATTTTTCCCTAATCATCCTGTGGCTGTGGAGTAGGTTTTTTGAACTAGGTAAGAAGCTATTTTTTCCTTTTGTTTGAAATTCATTGCAACTTAGAGGAACCTCATGATACATTCATAATGGTTTGAAGACATCCTGCACCCTCCATCTGTTACTTACGTTAGGGGTAAATGGGGGTCTTTCTGGTTCCCAGCTATTAGCTCTGTTTCAGTATAGATAAATGACATTTTCTTTTCAAACCTACAAGCGGATGTTTTGCACTGGGAGGTGCTGGTCCGTTATGATCCCAGTAAGAAAGGCACTGAGACTCTGTAAGCTATCATTTTAAATGCTATTTATTAGAGCTATTATTATAAGGAGACAATAGTATAGATAATCCTACATCCCTTTAGATGGTGGGAACCACAGGTATCAGATGGCCTCTGATCCACACACAGTATGCTGGGCAGACCCTGTCCATAGAAGAGATTTTGCCCTTTCAGTCATTTGAGCCATTATAGGTTTTTCTTACAAGGAAGCAACTCTATTTATCATTTCTGTCAAACAGAAATAATGTTCTCATGAGCACTTCTTGCTGCACTTTTAGATGAAGGCAAGGCCACGCAGTAGCATAATGACTGGTACCAAGTGGGAGCTGCCTGCAGGTTCCTCTCATTACTACGAGCGGGCTGAGGTTATCCTGCAGCCATGGGATTTGTGCGGCACAACACAGGCCTGAAGGCCACGCTGGACGCGCGGCACAGCACAGGCCTGGCCGTACCCAGGTTAACTGTTCAGTGGGTCACCTGCTCCTCAGTGTGCAATGGTCTTTTGGTCAGAATCGCTACACCAGGCTATTGCATTCTGAGAAGTGGTTTATTGCTCTCAGATGAACTCCCCAAACTGGGCGTGTAAGGGGCTGGTTACCACATCTGCTTGGGATGCAGCTGACTTGTTCTTACCTACCTGGGCCCAGCATACAGGAACCCTGCAATTCAATGCTAGAGTAGTACACGAAACAAGTAATATTGATAGTGATTTTATAAGTGTTCAAAAAATGTCTCTGGCACCTTGCTGTCTACTGAAGCTTCTTGCTGTGGGACAGGCGGGTTCCCATTACCTTTGTGGAAAAACTTCTCCTTATAGACAGGTAAAGGCAACATCCTTTCTATCACAAAAAACTTCTGCTCTCAGGAATACGTCAGCTGAGATGTGTCTTGTCAGTTTGATATTTCTGACCTCTAGATCAGGAAGGGTGCAAAAAGTTATTTTATAGAGAACACTTATTTATTTATTTAACCTTCTTTCTAGCTTCTCCTACTTCAATTACTACATATGAAACATGTCAGACTTATGAGAGACCTATTGCATTTACCTCAAGATCGAGGAAGCTCTGGATTCAGTTCAAGTCAAATGAAGGAAACAGTGGCAAAGGATTTCAGGTCCCCTACGTGACTTACGATGGTGAGAATGGGATTGTTTCCCATCTTTGTGTTATATCTGAATTATAGAAAGTTGTCCTTTAGACTCTCTCTTATGCTGATAACAGGGAGAGAAGAATGAGGAAAAATTTGATGTAACTCATTTTTAGTCCAGTGATTTACTTCAAAACCGGTTACAAAGACTTTGAAATAATATCTACTTTTAATTTTATTACTTTTCCTAATACTTGAAGGATGGACAGCAAGTTACACAGAATTCTTTAAACTTAATCCTTATCCCACTGAATTCCGTGAGACTCCTTTTAATTGGCATTTATCATATGCATAATCAGAATACCATTAATTGCTGAGCATTTTAGGAAGCCCCTTCATCAAGTCCTACTGGTAACCCACAGAATTTTGAAAATTATAAGTTAATAAAATCACAGGTCCAACAAGCTAAAACAGTGATGCAAAAAGAAATATCCTTCCAGTAACCACTGTCATAAATCCACATTTTAAAACGATCTGGCTTGTCTTATAAATTATGCATTAAACTGTATATTTTGGACTTTGGGATGATTTCTGTTTTAACTAAAACCAAGACTTTTCTGTGATACCTTTGGCAGCTGTTAGTCCATCTCTTTTCCAAACACCAGTGGAATTTTGTGAATGGTAAGAAAATGTGTATTAAGCTGGTGATTCAAGAATCAAAATGAGAGCTGTTCTCAGGGCAGAAAACAAGGATCTGTTCCTGACTGTGCTGCTGATTTCACGTATAACCTTTGACAGTTATTTCATATCCCTGGCCTTGTTTCTTCATCTCTAAAATGCAGATAATAAAGCATTATTATCTGGACGGAGTAGTTCTCTGGGCATAAGTTAGTATTTATAAGGATAATTCAAAATTGTTGTTCTAAAGCAGTACAGAATTTTAATGTGATTAGACGACAGCAGCTTGAGAGACACTGAGTAACTGGATACTAAATTTCTCAGCTCTGTCTTGAAGAGGAGGTCTAGCTAATGTCTGGCTATTCTCCTCCCAAAGGATGTCGCAGTCACTGAGCTGATCTTTATTTTGCAGAGGATTACCAACAGCTAATAGAAGACATTGTTCGAGATGGACGATTATATGCATCAGAAAATCATCAAGAAATTCTAAAGGTAAGAAAATTCTGCTTTATCTGAGGCTAACCAAGAATTCCTTTTCCTAAATATTTTCCCAAGATAGTTCTCATCATCCTGATAAGGTCATAATATTTAAACCTTAAGTGTGACCCCAAGTTAAATTCTCTGTCTTCTGAGGTTTATGCTGGTATTTGGAGCAGCACAAAATCAGTCGCTCAGCTGGGCTGAACACGTGTGTACATCCTTTGCTGAATCAGGAACTAGACGAAATGTATGCTAACGTGATCGTTTGTTAGAAAAATTAGTCAGCCAAGAATGAAGAACCTATTGTTTGAATAGCCTTCTTCAGCCTCAGTCTGGCATGTGTTTAAATGAGTCATTAAGTTAGAATTTCCTGTGCATTAAAAAATGTATTTACCTAAATCACTGTCCTGCCTCAACAAGACACAACCATAATGTAGCATTGTAAGCTGTCCATGAAGTAGTTTTCCAAAGGCACAGGCAACACACTGGAGAGAATTGTGAAGGAAGACTGCTGGGATGCCAGCTATAACAACTAACTAATTAAAATTGAAAAAAGGCTGTTCAGAAGGCAAAATTCAGCCCTGTGAATGTACAGCTTGGAAGGACAGGAACTGATTAACAGCCAGCTCCCCTGGCCAGCCCTGCCAGTATTTGCTCATTAGAGCTTTGAGGTCACTCAGGTCTTAACTCCAGTGTATACACTGAGGCGTAGGCTCACCCAGGGCTCTGAATCAAGACTTTACCAAGGTACAGAAGAAGGTCCTTAAAGAGCTCGGTGTCACTGAAGACCAGCCTTCTCTCTTGTTTGTGGAGGGAAGGCCCTGGACAACAGCCTGAAACGGGCTGGAAGGGCAGTCAGAGGCAGTTTGCAATTCTAATGCCTAACTTCTGCAGCCAGTTTGTGGTTAACCTAGCTGCTACCCTTTTGGTTCAGGACCTTCCAGGAATGCTAACTGCAAAAAAACATCTGGCACAGTAGAAAGATTTGTCAGCACAAAACTCCACAGCAACATGGAGTAGTTTTCTTACACTGCTTTACCCAGAATCAAGTTTTGCAAAAAAACCCTGGTGGTTGTCATTAATTTTGAAAGTTGTGCAGAAACTAAATCCAAACACTATTTTTATCTAATATATATGTTGTCTCCCATAGGACAAGAAACTTATTAAAGCTCTCTTTGATGTACTGGCACATCCACAAAACTATTTCAAGTACACAGCACAAGAGTCAAAAGAGATGTTTCCAAGATCATTTATAAAGCTACTGCGATCAAAAGTTTCCAGATTTCTACGACCTTACAAATAGTCTAGTGGTATTCAATTTTTGGTTACTTTGCATCCCTGTCAAATATTGTCTTTCCTCCATAGTAGAAACATTTGCTAATTTGAAGGCTCTTTTTTGCATCTTTGTTTTCAATTGTATATTGAAGAATACCTGTAATGTTTTATAATTGTTAAAAGCCAATGTTCTGAATGGGATTTTGACTACCAAAAAAAAATTGTGCATCCCTGAGTGCATCTAGTTGAAGATCCAAATTTGCGTCTGCACTAGTGTGTCTTCACTTTCCATTTGAAATTACATTATGTAGAAAATAGTCTTTCTAGCTTTTTATTTTTCATCAACAATAACTTTGGTCAAAGCAAAGGAGGAATCTATTCAAATCTGATTAAACTACCTGCAGATAATTTCTGTTGTAGAAAGAAGTGTGTAGTATAAATAATATTTGGATTTTGAATTGCACTTGAAGTTTATATTTGAATCTTCAGAAGAAAACAAAACAATCTAAATTTTGTTATTTCTCATTTGTGGCTTAGTAGAACCTCTGCCCAAGTAGAAATCAAAAGGGGAAAAAAGAAGAAAGAAAAAAAAAAGAAACAGATGTATAATTTTGTTTTATGAATGACATGAGATTTGAGTGCCATGCCCTAATGTCCTAATGTTTTTATCTGTCCTCTTCTAAACTTCTTCAGAGGTTTGCCACTGTCAATTACTTCACTGAAACAGATCTAGCTTTGGATTTCTGTACACCGGTTAGTCCCTTTGAAGGCATTTACAATAGGATAGGTGAGAAATGAAAAACAACAGTAGTAGTCTTGTTTTTCTTTCTGTTAATAGAGCATCTAATTAAGTACAATATATAAATATATAAATATATACTTCTATTTGTGGGTACATTAGTAATGTTATCTTTAGTTACTGTAAATATTATTCATGCTTAAGTCTTTACTCCCACACGCCCCATTTACTCATATCTATTTGTAACTTTGCTTAGATGATTAAATGACTTCTCCAAGTGCTTGTCACTTCCCTTAACACCAAACTGAAGCCTTTTGGAGTTTTAAAATAGTGGATAATTGTGTACTCTGGGACAATCTCTTTCAACATACATTATTCCAGGAAAAATAACATCTGTTAAGATGCAACTGCTGTCCAGTAAAGGGTCAGCTATTGCCTCTTCCTTGGGCACCCCTCACGTGCCGACCAACACAGTTACCCCTGAGGACGACACACGTAAGAGGAGCTCACCAAGGAAGAATTTGTGTTGGACCTGCCATTTCTAAAACACTGGGAACATACCTGTGTCACAGGCGCAGACTCTTAAGGGGGATGAGGGGGTGAACAGGACACAGCTTTGCAGATGAGTTGGAGGGCAGGCCCTGCAGTCTTCAGAGGCCTGGCACTCCCTTTTATCACATATTTGCTACCCCAGTGCCCATCAACCACAGGGACTGTATGGTCTGCAAGACAGCATTAGCCTCATGGTCAGGCCTTCCTCACAGAGTGACAGGTACTGGTGGGTTAAGATGATGATAAATCTCGTGTTTCCTGCTGTTTTCTGGCACAGGTGCTAATTTCAATCAGAGAGTAGCTTTTTTTATTAGTATTTCAGCCTCTTTACTTTTAAGCCCTTCCTCTTGTATGTCACTTACCCTTTTGATCCTACAAGTTTATTACATGGAGAAATTAACTATCATGCCAGCATCCTTTTAGAAAAAGACTAACATACAGTTTTGCTTCATTACTTTTTTTTTTTTGCATATCTACCCTGTAGTCTAACGTACGCTTGGATGCTCTCAAAGACATACATTAAGGGAGGTTATGGTTAACTTCTTACACTGTTTTTTGTCTTTGAGCAAGTACCATTTAAATTTACAAAGTTGGTTTCTGTTGGCTACAAGTGGTGGAATATTCCATCTCTAAGAGACACCTTAAGTATTCTGTTGAGTTTTTCTACTCAGCCATCTTGTAATTTTGCTTGCCTTCTTTCCTTTTCTGTTGAAGAGTATAATTTTTTTTTCTTTCTATGCCTGAACAGTTTTAACTTGGGGTCTAACAACTCATTTTTTTCACTCATGGATCTTAGGTCTTTCACGAGGTTTCTCTTTAATATATATATTTATATATTAACTCTCATTTCAAAATGTAACATCTCCATAAAAGTCCTTTTTTTAAAGGCTGTTAAACCTAACTTTTTGTGCGGATGTTGAAACTGCTTTTATTAAATATTCATCATGGGTTACTAAAGGTGGAGATTTGAAGGAGAAAGATCTCATCAGTCCTAGATTCAGTGCATGCCTGGAACAAAAAAAAAAGTTACGCGTATTTTTTTCATTAACAGGAGTTACTGGTAGAAAAAAAATAAGTCTTAAAAAAGCAATCTTTTTAGGTACTCAATTATGTATAAGTGTACAGCTAAAAAACTACTTCAGCCAAACAGTATCTCAAAGTCTGATAGGTTATTCAGAATTATTAGAATGGGTCAATGGGTCAGGATTGCAGCCATTCTACTGAAAGATACGAAGGAGAAGATATGGAGAAAAAATAATTTCCTCATTTGCTGAATGATTTACAGCAATCTTTAGTATTTCAAACTTCAGTAAGCCAATTTTGGAACCTGATGCTGTGCAGTGAGTTTAGTAAAATCCTTGTTAAAATTTTTGCTTAACAACCCACACATTTGGACATAATACCACAGTACACCACTAGTGCCAAGCAGTACAAACTTCGTCTCTGGAACAGGGCTGAAAGTAATTGCCTTACGAGTCCAGAAACCATTGGCCGCACCGTAACATTTTCCAGGTTCTTAGTTACATGGGGAATCCAGTGCCAGATAGCAACTATGAGAGGGACGTGTTCTGGTTGTGGCCACTGTTAGTAGGACCTTGGTAGAGCTCTGAGAGGTGAATGCAGGAGGGACTAGCTGCATTTAGCTCTGGTAACGCTCGCCCTGACTTACAACCACATTAGACAAAACCAGGGTGTTGTCTAGTTCATCCTGACAGACAACCGAGAGTGTGTGTTAGCTCATATACCCCAGAGCCATGTCAGGACAAGGCACTCGGGGACTTCTGTAGCAAATGCAGACTTTGTGCTGCTGAAAGCAGTGGAAGAAAGAGAATAATTTGTAGCCTTCAAAAGTATACAGTGAAATGCTTCTGAATATATAGGGGTTTCATATGTGATATATTTAGAAAATGAGTCAGGTTTAAATGTTTGCAGCTCTGCATAGAAATGCCCTTGGATGTGCAAATTTCTAATCTGAACCAAGTACTGACAAGTGGTATATAGGACTGCCTGAACCAATTTCAGCTGATCTGTACAACAGCACGGAATTTTTACATCAGCTTTAAGTTAAAAATGCTCTGACTTTCATACTAGACTTACAGTTACAGAAACCGGTGGTCACCAAATAGAAGGTGAGCTCAGCTCTCACTTGTTAACGTAGGTGTAGGATGCCTTCATTGTCAGAAGTCAGAGAACATATTGCTACTATACAATAACAGTACAACAAGGAATGTCTTCGTCTATGGAGAAGACTTAGACACATTTGGGAATCAAAAACCATACAAGGAGAAATGTGGCTGCCTTTAAGAAAACCAGCTTCGTTAAATGAACTGATATGTCGCAGAACATAAAATTTTGGCGTTTACCCTAAACATGAAATTTTGCATTTAAATATATTCAATAAATACTGCCCTGTATATGTTCTTATAGAATTACATATTGTATGCAGGATAGGTGCAACAACATGTTTATGTGTTATTACAGGAAGGCTGAAGAAGTGTCCGCTTGTGATTGCCCAATTCCACGTCACAAACTGAGCTTTTCATTTTCAACTTGCAAATGGCTGTACGCTGAAAAGCTGCACCTGTAGCACTTACCATTTTAAGCCTCTCCTCCTCTTTAAATATTGCACTTATTTTTAGTGAGGTGGTGGCGAATCATCCCTAAACATTCTCATGTGCTACCAAATCACCACCTGCATACCTGCTCCAGTCCAGGAGACTGCAAGGATCAGAAGTTGCTAATCAAGCCCTAAGTCGTGCTGTAAAAGTGCGTGTTAGTGATTGATGTGGGCAAGGTGCCTGTGCGTGTCATTCGAGCACAGGAAGCATCAGGATTCAGTGTTCAATAGATTGCCACCTGCATCTGGCCTGCAATAGCAAGATTTATTCTGCCTGAAGATGTAGCTCACCAAAACTGGATTTAAAGCTGCTGAAGTTTTCTTTCAGCCCACTTTCTTGCCCTGCCTTCCTTCCTCCACCATACATTAGATTTTTACCTGAAGACCAGCTTCTCAACAGAAATGTATTTCCTTATTGTGCCTCCCCCATAGAATAAAGTTAAATCACAGCGCGTTAAAACTACTAATGATTTAGACTGATCTTTCCTACGCATCAGCGTCATACTAGGGTAAGCTTACTTTAAGTAAGCTTACTTAAAACTAGTTTGCCTAGTAAGCTAGGTTTAGTTTAGTTTAAGTTTAGTTTAGTTTTAGACTAGCTTAAATACATACAGGCTTGGTCACAGAGTTTTCAGTCTGCATTCTGAGTTGTCAGCTGGTTTTGAAAGAGCACAGCTCACCTCTAGTCCTCTGTCTGCAGAGCAGAATGCAAGGATGATGCCACATGAACAAGAAACATGCTTACATGCATTAAACATTCAAAGAGGAGTCAAACCCCACCCCATGCCCCTTTGCAAGTATGCCCAACAGATTCAAATTTCTCAGGTCAGTCCTACCTATGAACAACCCAGTTTTAATCTTGCAGATTACAAGTTACGAACATTGGGAGCAAAAGTAGTGGTATGATTCTTACACAGGAACTGCTGACAGGTCTTTGCCAGCAAAACCTAACTGCTCTGTGACAGTTCCCATGTCTGGACCCTACATACCTTTGAGTGCTTTTAAAAAAAGCTGGCGTGAAATCTGCAATGGCTGAATCTACTGGCAAATTCCTCAGCCACCCCAGGGGTCTGGATTTTTCCTTTTCTAACAATGGGAATGAGCAACACACAGTTGAGTTACTTGTACCTGTGTCATGAGTTCAAGTAGTTGCATTTTTTTCATGGTTTAAAACCACTGATTGACAGAAATGGTAGTAACTGGAGAAGTTCTGTAGACTCTCAATACTTTGAGACTTTAATGAAATAGTTTTCTAGGATGAGAGACTGTTGTAAGCACTTGGGGCGGGGAGGGGAGGGAAGACTTTTGTCTCCCATAAGGATTTATGGAAGAAGGGAAATTTCTGTAAGGTAATATGAACTTGTTCCTCAGTGTGAGACTTGGATTCAGAGAGAAGTCTCATGTTTTACCGTAACATTTTTCATCTGAATAGAAACAGACTGGGAAATAAACTTTTAATGTCAAAAAACTATTATCTAAGTATCTGAATAGATACAATTTCAGTTTGTTATTTCATTTATTTATTCTGTTTCATCACTAAGCTTTTAATCTATAAAATTAATATGTAATATACAAGAGTAAAATGTACAGAAGTACCTTTAGATGTAATAATTTAAACCATCTGTATTCAGAAAGCAGAGATAACAAGTTTAAAGATATACAAACAATTGCAATTCAATTTTAGCTGAATTTCTCAATATCTAGAAAAAGAAGTGGCTTTGCTTAATTAAACTTTATTTTAATGATGTGAAAATATCTTTTTTAGAGGGTTTTTTTGTTACTTTTTTAATTAAAATTATTTTGTAAATATTGTTTTCTATGTTTTATACCTTAGGCCGTTAATTTGCATTGACAGCAGCAGATACTCAACACAATGATTAAAAAGGTGCTTTAGGAGACTGGGGTGGATGTGGTCAGTAGTCAGATTCATCCTTCCAGATTACTGCTCCTGTTAACCTGCCAATTTTCATAGAATCGACTATCAAGTGTCATTCTGAAGCGCTTACCATTTTCATAGCATAGGAAGAATATGCATTTTAAAGTTAGTGCTAGTTCTTCTTCCGTTGTTAGGATAAGAAGCAACACAAAAACTCAGAAATAAAAGGGAATTCAAAAGATTATGCCCAAATATAGTATAAAGACAAGGAAAGGTATGGTGTCTCTGTGTTCCTCGGTAGCAATGGAAGTGATGAAACCTCATACTGGATTGGATCATAGAGCCTTTTTTAGGCAAAACTGCCACTGAGGTCAGTGGTAGTTTCACCTGCATAAAGTTCACTATGATCATGTCCCTCATCTGTTAAGCAGGAATTTCTGGTACACTAGAATTTGGGGGAAAATACCTGGAGTGTAATACTGGTTTCTGTTCCAATTTGCTCCATGTAAATCACTGGGTAAGAGTGACATTTTGAACTAAACCCTTGTAGATGCTGCTGGGACTTCTAAGCTTTATTACCAATGTAAATTATGTACAAACAGCTATTTCCATACGAAATGTACCATGATAGTTTAGAGCAAAGATAGTGAATAACTGTACAAAATTTGATACTTAGAAAATAAAATACGGTGGTCTAAGCTTTGCCAATATTTTAACAATACTGTCAGATTTGTAGTAGAAAATGTTGTTGTAAATGTACCTTATAAGAAAAATACATTTCCTTTTGCCTCTGTATATTAATAGCTTTGATTTCTATGTCAAAGCTCAAAATGAAGCATGTAATAAAACTTTTGTTAAAATCACTTTCATAATAAACGTAAAATTGAATGGATACCCCTGCCTGCCATTTATTTGAGTACGTGGAAAAGGCTCCATGTGCCAGTGTAATGTAGACGGGAATCAGAAGAGAACTTCTCTTTCTTGATAGCATTTACATATTTTGGTCTAATTTTCATCTTTAGGCTAGAGAGCTTTTTCTTTCTCCTCAAACAACTGGAATTTGTAAGTGCTGGGACACCGAGTTAAGTTCATTCCAAATAGACTTCAAGGAGAGTTTTTTCAGAGCAAGAAGAAATCCTGGCTAGAGCAAAGCACATCACCAATATCCCTCCAGGACCTTTAACCATTTCTTAAAATAACTCTGATGTTACTATGTATATCTCATGCAGGTGCCCTTTCCCACACCCCTCTATTGAGAAGCAGCCTCAAAGAAAGAAAGAAAGAGGAAGCTTTCTTCCACTGCTGGCCTGATGGGCTATGTCCACCACAAGCTGCTGAGAAGACGGGTGACTTCCAAACTCATCTGCTGCTTGTCCTGCTGAGGACTAGGCTGAGAGGAAACTACATTTGCACCCAAAATGATTTAAAGAGAGATCAAAAGTGTCCTTTCCCCCTCTAGCCCTGCTGTAGAAAAAGTGTATTTGCCCAGGCCCTCCTTGCTGCTGAATTTTATGATGATAGTTACACTTCTGCTGTCCAAGATCACAAAGCAAGTAGAATCTGAACGATCAGTGGCCCAAGTGAAAATCCTGGTAACGATGAAGATGGATCATGACAGACTGACAGAAAATAGACCATATGTAGCTACTTCAATAGCTCAGATCTGATTTAAATCATCTTTTGCAGTTTAAGAAGTGCAAGTTGCCACTAAGGGTACATAGCATGCTAGGTCAGACAAAAAGCACAGATGTTATTAATTCAATTGATAACACCTGGAAACAGGTGTGCCACTCAGCAGGGCTGTTAGGAGCAGGGCTGTTAGGGGATGAGCACAGCCTGCGGAGCATTGTTAACGCTACAGCAGCCACCTACTGTAGAACAGGCAGGAGACCTCATATACCAGCACAGTTTGTGGTATTCTGCTGATACTCTCACGTAAGCAGTTTATCTTGTAAAGAGAAAGGATTTATCATATGACAGTATGCTCTGCTGATTTTATGTATGTTGTAAATTATATAAATACTATCAGTATGACTGGTGACTATGGGTGTCACTGACAGGTTTGAAAGGCACGAAGAGAGCGAGCTACATTCTGACGGGCTGCAAAAAATCAATTACTGCCTTTTTCAGCTAATAGCAATCTGCTTAGGTAATACGGGCAGTTGTCCTCATTACACTCCAAGAAGGTACAGCATCACTTTTATCAGGCTACAGACAGTGCCACGTGAGATGGCACTCAGCGTCTTTATAGCTTCAGAGCTTTAAAGGAGTAATAGGAAAAACCAGCTCTTACCAAAGACAGAGAAAAGCTGAACTCAAAAGTTCCTAAAGGTCATTGGAAGTCAAATTAATTCGTGGTAATGAAGTGTCTGTGTATAAGCGCAAAAGCCACTGAAAGTTCAGCAGTTGTGACAATACACATTCGAGTAAAAGATTCTAGTTTACTGAAATAGGCATTGCCTGGTAAAATCACAGAGGGGTACATTCTCATTTCAGTTCTTTCCATGACTTCCCAACAAGCTCACAAAACATAATGGCCTGATGAACAGCGCTCTGGTGCAAGCCAGCAGGTAACTGAAGGCAGACTGGGCATAGATTTACTCTTCTCTTTGTTCAGCCATCAACAGTGACTCACTCCTGGTGTCACAGAAGGGGTCTGTCCTGTACAATCATAATAAATGGCTATTTTTGCTTCTTAAAAATAATATCTAAATGGGAAGTCAGCAGTGAATCGCAGGCAACGTTTCCAAATCTTTTAAGTTGCAAACCAGACGTTATTCCCAGAGCATTTTTAGGAGATGTTGCCCTGCCATTGTGCATTTTCTTTCTCCTTCTGCTTTATGTAGCTGTGCGTGAACTCCTATAGCACATGAAGCTAACAGTGGGCTGCAGTCTGCTTTCTCCTGACCCTGTGTGCATCTTGCTGCTGCTGTTTCTGCCTTGTGCCCCAACAAATTTCATTCTATCATGTTGCTAGGCAGGCAGCATAAACATAGACGTGCTTGCTCTAGGTAGCCACAGACTAGTTTTGCTACAAAATGTTTCTATGTTTAAAACATAAATCAAGAGAAGAACCCTAAGTGCCCATCTCTGCTTTTTATCCAATATGGTATTTATTTAGGAGTCAGCACTATTACCAGCCATAGCTTTTTTATGTTCATTTGAGGAGATCCCTCATGTTTCTTGGGGGTTACAATAAGTAAAAGTATTGTTTGTGCCAGACAATTTGTTTGGCTTATTACCATTAAGACACTGATCTCGTCAGACTTTTAGGCCGGAGACTGAGTCCAACCGGCTAAGATCATTCATCCACCTTCAAGGTGCCCTCCATGGCTCTTTTCCTCCAGGGCTTTTTCCAAACTCCATGCTCACCCACCCCAAGACCAAAACATGGATTTCCCTCCTCACTCAGGTACCCATCCAGCCACAGAACTGGACGGTGCAGCCCCACCACCACAAAGTAGCCAGGGTATGGGAAAGAGAATTCATATAAGGCCCTTGATGGACTCCAGCTGACAGGTGGGTGTTGCAAATTTAACTAAATTCGGTGCTTTATTTTTCTCTCCTCCTTCTGCCAGTGGTTCAGCTTCCAGCCATGGCATATGCAGAAACCTTTTCTACAGCTGTACATGCAGTATTTGTGTGCAGCTATGTGCTGGGACATCACTGCAGTTTGAAGCTCTGAGTTGATGACCCCTTGGCTGTCTGAGCCTCATGTAGCTCATCACAGAGACATGCTCACAGCCTCACAGCTGATTGCTCTCACTGCCTGTGCACAGGTTCCTTGCCAGGTGAGTGCAAAACACAGTCAATGCTGTTTTGGGGATTCTTGCAGTTAGAGGGATGCAGTACCTTCCCAAAAGGTCCACAAAAGCAGGTAAACAAAAGCTACACACTATCACTGCTATTTTGATGCAGAAGAGTACATTTTGTATTCTTGTAACAGCGTCTATGAAGTTTTAGGCTCACAGATAGAGCTATGATAAAGTATTTATGGCAAAAGATGTTCCTCTCATCTAAGCCCCCATCTCAGCTTTCCATGCTTAGAAGGTCTAGTTCTACTGTTGAGAAAGTTGTTTATTTGAAAGCAAATAGTTTCTTTGATAACATATTAGAGCATTTATTTTAAAATGCACCAGATGTCCCCTCATCTTTTTATCACTATGTTAAGGGTCTCTTCTGCCCCTTACATCCCTCTCTTTCTTGGGAGAAGATTTCCACGCTGCTGAAGAGGAAGGTTCTAACATGAAACAACAGGAAAACGAAGCAGGGAATGCACATCAGATCTATTGAGATCAGATAGCCATAAACATTTGGAATAAAGCGAGAAACTGCCAGACTCGCAAAACTTTGTATAACTCCAGTTGTATTTGTTGGGGGCAAATCCTGCTTCACATACGCTAACTCATGATAAATTCTGCTACAGGGCATGAGCTAAATGAGGTAGTGATGGATAAGTCATCAGGACTGCTGTGACAGAGAGGCACAATGGCTGCATGGGTTGGCCCCCTACATATAGTGCCAGAAGGCTAAATCCTCTTATTTTAGACTGGGGTAGTGCTAGTAAGCTCAGCCTTGCTGAGAATTTTTTGCATTCTCTGCAAATACCTATGTAAAGTAACCCATTAAATTTAACAACTACTTTGCCTGAGTAAGGACTGCATTGTTCAGGCACTTTAAATCAGTCACTCTTCCTAAGAAAACAATCAGAATAATACACCGCGGTAACATTTCCTTTAAGAAGATTACCCACAGATACCTTCTTTCATAATGAGAGGCTGACAGTGGTATCTCCGGGCTACGTCTCTGGCATCACAGGTGATCGAGTAGCAACAACTGCTCCCGAAAGCCTCACTGTGCAGCTGGCAGCTGAAATGGTGATGGAAGACTGGTGAGTGCTGGACTCCGCTCCCAGCTCCAGGAATTACTCCTGTTGTGGAAAACAGCAAAAAAGTGGGGTAGTCCGCCAAGTACAGCAGCTGAGTAAGAACGCATTAAGTAACTGGTAGACAAAGTCGGGGAATAACCCACTTACAGTTGCTTCTGTGTCTCAGAGTCTTATCTACTCTGAACCCCAGTGATTCTGACTGTGTTTTATTATTCCTCAGACTTTATCAGCAGCAGTGTGGCCTGCCCCCAGACCTGCAAACTCATCCGAACAGCCTGGAACCACAGACAGCTGGCCAGCAGCCAGAACTCCTACCCAAAGTGAGGTGGAAGTGCAAACAAGCAGTGAGAAGCCACCTGCCTGTACTTGGCGAGAAGAATTACGTAAATCTCATGTTGGAACAGGATCACGTTCCCCTTGCCTCTGGACAGGGCATGATCACTGTGGCTCTACTGAACAAACAAATGAAAATACGTCCCACTTCTCTTACTTGGTCTGTCTAGGGAAAAAAGTTTGACTTTTTTTTTTTTTTTTTAGGTAATTAAAAAGTTTGACTTAACTATAAAATTATTATTATGTATTTTCTGGGAACTTTCTCGGTTTTATGAAGTCATCTGGCAAAAAGAAGTAAACAACCAACCAGTTCAAATTCGCAGTAGTAACACTCCCAGACTGAGACAACATTTTGCGTAGTGAACAAAATCTATGCAAAAAAATAAGTCGTGTAACTTGCTATACTCGATATAGTCTGTGTAGAACCGTATCATGTTGTGTGCATATATAACATGCCTTCATGCATTGAGTCCGTGGCAAAGACAGAAATGAGGGAAGGGTAGCATTGGGAACCTTTTCAGTAAGCAAGGTCCCCATGAGGACTGGTGAGTGATCTAGTCTCCATGCTTCATACTACTAGTGCAAGATCACCACCACAGCCATCCTCTTTTTCCAAACCACAGTATTAGCAAAAACTTCCTCAAACTCAGAGTAGCATGGTGGGAACCCAGTCAAGGAACACTGGAAATACAACTATTTTTTTATCTTCTGCTGTTTAATCAGGTAGGTCTCCTTAGTGACATCCCAGTAAAGCCGGGACAGTCTGGGAACACAGCATGTGGTAAGGCAGGCACAGTCTCAGGCAAAGAGGAAGATTTGCCTGCATTTACTATTCAGATATCCAACCTGAGGATTGTGCTAAATCCTCAACTGCAGAAAGGTGATGTATAGTTACAGCACGTAGGCATTATTTTTAATCTCTTTCTACTCTCTCTGTGCCTGGCCAAGCTATTACAGCTCTTTAATATGCAGACCTTCCTCTGCTAACTCTGTGATTATGTGGAGAGAGGGATTGCTGCTCTGGGTAGTTATATAGGACAGCAGTCCAAAAACACAAGACAGGGCAGTGAGCAAAGAGGTTTCTTCAACATGGCATTCATGTACATTCTCCACTGATGGCACTCTGTGAATTTGAGGCTTTCTTGATCAGCTACTGACCATAAATTCCTATTTCAAGAACCTGCCTTTCATTTCCCAGGCTGTAGGACACCCCTCCCAGTACTGTGCCATGCTGCCAGCAGGAGCAGCGCTGAAGTGGGATCTTGGCTTGTTTTGAGGATAGGCTGGCAGGAAAAGCAGTCTGGAGCAGACAATCCACAGAGGGAGCAATGCACTCCAGCAGCAGCAGCTCTTGGCTAGCCACAACAGGCACAGCAAAGCCCCAGCCTGCGCTCCGAGCAGCCGCCAGCATCAAGACGCCTTGCTTTGCTCTTGTAGCTTTATAACCATACCGGAGTTGAGACCAAAGCTACCAGAAATATTTAGGGAGCCTCAGGTTAAACTGGTTTAGGCTATTCCCTACAAAATCTGAGAATGAATGGATTTTCTTAGAAATGTCTTCTGAACAACCCAAGAAAAATACTGGGAAGCCACCTCCCTGCTACAGGCGCTTGCAGAAAACACACATCCCTCTTACACTGACAGACTTTTAAGAGACCTGTACGTTAAAATTCACTTGTCAAAGTTTTTAAAAAAGAAAGCTTTAATTTAAAAAATGGCTGTTTGACACCATACGTGGCATCACTTTTTCCTCTGCACACACAACTCGAAGAGAGCATTTCCCGTCACTGTGGCTTGTCAGTTAGCCCCTGCCATGCCTTGCACCCCACCCGTAACCCACTTCACAGGCTACAGCTAGGGCCTTCTCGAAAAGTCCTTTCATTGCGAAACACTGGGAAACTCAAAACCCCTGTGGCCCGCACGACACCACGACTGCTGTGATTTTATTAAAGCTTAAGGGTAGAAGAAGAACAAAGCACGAGCAGAACCCACACCTGCTCAGCAGACTAAAGCCCCCTGAGGCCCGCTTTCCTCAGGGGAGACTAGAAAGCGCCCGCTCCCTTCCTGAGGCGAGTCACCGCCCAACGGTCGCTCCCAACGGCTACAACCTCCCCTCAGGGCGGCGAAGCCCCGCCCCTGACAACGCCCCGCCACGCGCGCGCAGCTCCCTCTCTCTCACTTAGGGGCCGCCCCCGCCCGCTGTATTCTGGTCTGCGCCGGGGCGGCTGGCGGCGGTGCCCGGCCATGTCGGGAGACGGCGAGGAGGATCTGTCGGCCTTCGTGGCCCTGCATGGGGCCGCGCTCCGGGCGTCGAGGGTCCCGACGTGCTACTGGGAGAGCCTGTGCCGCAAGCTGCGTGGTGAGGTGGGTGGTCGTGGGCCGTTGCCGGGGGGGAACGGCGCTGAGGGAAGCCGGCCCCGCGCGATGTTTCCCGCCGAAGGGGCTTCCCTCAGTGAGGAGACAGTGGCGGGGTGTGGGGTCCCCTTTCCTCCCTTCTCCAGCTGGATATGAAGCAACCCCCCTCCCCTGCGGTGGTGAGGGAGGCGGGGGTGGGGGGGAGGTTCGCCCCACATGAGCCGCGGTGGGGAGTGGGACCCCCTTTCCCAGCCGGGGTGAAGAGAACCAAGAGGTTGCTTAGCAGGGGAGGGTGGGAAAAGCTTCGTACCGGTTGTGTTACGGAAGCTGCAGCTTGGGACTGTAAAAGAGATTAGGTGTATTGTGCGTATCTGATTTCGTCTTATTGTTGTCGGTATAAAGCTTGAAAGCGTTTGGGGATCCTGGTAACTGGAGATCCAATACTGGAGAGAGGTGATTAATACGTTCTAAAGCCTTCAGCCCAGTTCTGTTTGCTTCCACACTGGTCTGCCTTGTTCTCAGTCATTTATAACTGTGCAGAGCTAAGTCAGCTCGTCTTGCGTATGCACGAGTTACCTGTCTCAGGCTGTTTTCTGGCAGTGTTTTTGGCTGGTTGGTTTGTTCATTTATTCTTGATCCAACTATAAACTGTTCAACTCTTTCAGAGAATAGGGATGGCGGTAGAAGAACGTTCTGGCAATGGTTAAAATAATAACAATGCAAGAATCACTTTGTAGAGCATCTCAGAGTGCTGGTGCTGTGTGGCTTTTATTAGGCCAAATTTTGGGCAAGTTGTAAGCCTTTGTGAAATCACCAGTCATATATGCAGTGACAGAAATTTGGGGACATTGCCCTTTGCCAGCCTTTTTTAGTTCCCCTGGTGTAGCCCTGCCCAGGCAGCATACAGACCATCCTTTTGCAGGGGCTGGGTATGTTTCAGCTGAAGCTGACACCTGGAGTCTCTGGACGTGGCTCTGAACTAAAGGGAGCGTAGGGGCACAGGCACGCACCAGGATGGAGAATCTGGTTTTGCCCATGTTTCTAACATCCATCCACTTGCTCCCTGGAGCTTTGTGATGAGAAAGGGAAGGGAAACAAAGCTGAGAAAAGGAGTCATTTTGGACAAAAAGCTTGTAAAGGCACAAGCTGAATTTAGAAATTTTTTTCGTTTTGCGCATATGCAGCCAGCTTCAGTGTTGAGGAAAGCTGTCTTGGGTTTGGTGGAGAAGAGGAACAAGGAACTGAGGCAGGAAAGAGGCACAACCCGAAACTAGTTGTCTAGAGACTTGAGAGTGCTCCAGGGAATCTGGAGAAGTGTACTTGGAGAAGAAAATAAGAATGTGGTGAACTTCCAGTCCTGGGGAGAGAAAGAGATCTGATGGGAACCTCAAGGTATGGGGAGAGAAGAGAACTAGCAGTGGGGTGCAGGAGGGCATGATGAGCAATGGAGAAACAGGCAAGATGGGATGAGAAGTTTGAACAGGAAGTATAGGACGGTGGGGAAGGCGAGGGGACTGTAGTTTAACACCCATGTACAAGTAAACTAAGTTCTAATTACTTGAACACTTCTTTTCCCCATCTCAACATTAAAGTTGG
>VYZV01028857.1:0-20885 GCA_013401275.1 Pandion haliaetus | reverse complement strand
AGGCGGGTCCGACATTTTGGCGCGCGGGTCCGACATTTTGGGGCAGCGAATTCTTCCAGCAACTTCTTAAAGGGGCCGCCTCTGCAGCCCCCCTCCCCTGCCACCAAGGAAAACCGCACCACACAAACCCATAACAGCTACCTATCTAAGAGAGAATCCCATTACTTAAAAACACTTGTAGTAAAATAATAATTTTTTCCTCAAACATAAATCAGAATGAAATTTATACTTCCACTGCATGCCTCTGCTGAAGTGTTAACAGCAGTTAATTATGGTAACAGACATCATAGTCAGATCTTTTTTATTTCTGTGAAGTTCCTTATTTTTAAAAGAAACCCTATGTAATAGTGAAGCAATCCAGTTAATTATTGAAGCTGAGAGTAACCTAGACTTAATACTTCCATTTACTTTGCTGTCACACGTGCATTATCTGCAAATAATGCTAAGATAACATTAAATACCCCTTAACCATTCTCCCCTGTTCTCCAGGAAGAGGTCTAGTAGGTTTGAGCCTGCATTCAGATTTGGGATATATAGGAAAAGCTCTGAGCAGACCTCTAAAATATGTTATTTTTAATGTTAGGAATTAAAAAATACCTTTAGAAATGAATGCAATTTATGACGTGTTATTTTCTTTGTTACAGTGCTCCAAGTTGTTTCCAGCAAAAGCTCAGCATTAAATAGACGCTCTCATTCAGTGTGTCATTAGCTTGTTTCCTGTGCACGATTCATACAAACGGTTTATGGAGGTTAGTTTAGTTCCTGCCGTTTAGATAGTAACTATTTATAAGCTCAATGACCTTTGTCCAGCAAAGCCAAGAACCACAGTCCCAGGCAGAATCTCAGTGATTGATCAGTGTACTATTGTTTCTCTTTATATCCATTTGTATGCCTTACTAGCTGTATTTTCATCTCAAAAAATGGTTTATAAGAAATATTTTCTCTTATTAAAAGACTGATGGGTTTTCCTTCTCCCATTTCTGCCCATTTTTTAAATACACAGTCCTGACACTGTTTATGTTGCTGTACCAGAAATGGAAACCTAGTGTAAATTTCCATGGTGAATTTTGATTGAATGGAATAGATAAGTGCAGTACACCAAGAAATATGTTTTCTATACATACATTTCCATAATATATATCAAATAACACTAGTCCCTAATCCTGCCACGAGTATCTAAATATCTGCCTTGAATTTTTTTTTCCTATTACAAGCTCAAGGTGGAACACAGCAGGTTCAGTCTCCATTTATGGAAGTCTTACTCGAAAACAAGGTTTGCTTCTGAAGTTCTTTGTAGGCTGAAATTGTCCACACTTGAGCAACTAAATAAATTAGCTAAATATAGCCAGGTAATTTTAAAGCAACAGAGACCTCTCAAGTTTCATTGCACAACACTCTTGCCCCACAGTTTCCAGAATTAAGCTGTTAATGCAATCTCGAAGTTCTAATTCCTTCCATGCAATGGCAACGCTTCATTTCACTTTGATATGGGCAAGATTTCATACCGCATCTTGGTATCTGTATCTTTACATCTTCAGTTTCCCTCAGAGATGTGCATCACCGAGCATCCCACAATGCATGCTCTGTTCTTGTGGGGTGCAACAAGATCATTCATTTAATAGTTCATTGTTTGTTCTCAGCTACGTTACTCAGTCCTCAAATCAAGTAACGTGCTCGGCTAGAATGGCAGCAGCAAGTACCTTACAAATAAGGTAGATTCAGTTCTAACAGTCTTTGTTTAACACACAAGTCCCCTCAAGATGTGCAATGGCATATTGCATCTCCCTTTCCATGTCAAAAGATCTGTTAGCTTAAAAACCTACAATCCTGAATACATTACTATTTCCAAGTCCACAAGTGTTATTTCTGCAGTCCCATTAAAATAATTTATACACACAGAATGCTAACTTTGCATTGTAAGATACTGTTGTAGTCTGCACAGATCCGCATTAATGCTCAGACTTTTGGTTTAACACCTGAAAAAGCTACGAACAAAATGACCTGGTGTAGAGTATGGCTTTCTCTGAGCAACCTGACTGCTGGAGAAACCCGGCTGACTGGGTCTGGCTGGGATGGAGTTAATGGTCTTCGCAGCAGCCAGTATGGTGCTGTGTTTTGGCTTTGTGGCTAAAACTGTGTTGATAACATACTAATGTTTGGCTATTACTCAACAGTGCTTGCACCACTTCAATGTGCAAGGTTGCCTTTTTTCCCTTCTCTGCCCCACTCCAGTGAGTAGGCTGGGAGTGGGCAAGAAACTGGCAGGGGACTCGGCCAGGACAGCTAATCCAAACTGGCCAAAAGGCTATTCCGTACCACATAACGTCATTCCCTGCTATAAAAACCAAGGCAGAGTAAGAAGAAGGGGGTTAGCTTCCAAGGTGACCATTGTTTAGAGACTGGCTGGGCATTGGTCTGACTTGGAGGGTGGTGACTGCGTTACTTTGCTGTGCTTCCCCCCACCCTCACCTATTAAACTGTCTTTATCCTGACCCATGAGTTTTCTCACTGTTCTTCCTATTTTCTTCCCCTGTCTGACTGGAATGGGGGTGAGAAAGTGGGTAAGCAGCTGTGTGGGTACTTAGCTGCTGGCTGGGGTCAACCTACCACAGGAAAATATAGCAGGTCTGAAATGCCAGGAGTAATCCTGCCATTCCTGACCTACAGGCACATGCTGAGCAACTTAACTGTCCAGTCCAGAGACTCACAGCAGAGAAGTGGTTTTGGAAATGGCTCTTTACTACTCATCAGCTATCAGCTTTTGCCTTCCAGAAGATACTTCACAGTGGCCTGTGTAAAAGCTTCCATCTCATTTCACGGAAAAGTCAAAAACCGTCATGCTACATTACCTTCTGCAGTGGCCCACTGAAGTAATTTGACTTCACCTTGAAATGCACTAAAAGTTCCTAAATGGCAATTACACATCTGAGAAGCAGCTGAAGTTGTCTCTCAGCTGCCCATTCCCTGGCTACAACTATATATACACAGGCACTTCAGGCAAACCCACAAGATTTCCATGTTAGCAGGTATAAAAACAACAAACTGGGGACTGAGAGCTGTGTAGACACAGCAGGTAGATTATACACTCAGCTAAAAGGAGGCACAGCAGTTTGATATGCTATTCTTTTCTTCCAACAAATGCAAAGTAAAAATTAACGTAAGAATCTACATTCATTCAACATTCAGGCCATAAATGAAAACATTCAAGAAAGAAGAAACGAAAAGGTTAAGGTATTCAGAAGCAGTAACTCACAATTGCACATACTGTAGGCAGCTAAGCATGTACCTTATCTGGGGAACACTAGCTGTACGGATCAGTTAACTTTATGATACAACCTTTACTTTTTAATATTTCCTGATCCGGTGTTCAATTTTACAACCTTAATGCAAGTTACTTCGTTAATAAAGCATTACTTATAAAATTTGACCATATTACTTAACCTTTACACAGGAACAAAAATGGCAAAACAAGTTAAAGTCTTACCTAATGTCTAAGGGTATTATTTTTACCCTTGGGAGATGAATTGAGCTTTCTTCCTCATCAGTGTTTCAAACTGCATCATTAAAAGCTATGTAATACAACAACTTACCATCTTTACCCTTGCACCATGTGTTTTTCTGGTTTCAGTAACATGCTTACACTAAACAAGAGCTTTATGTTTTCATTAAATACATTTAAAACTCAAGGTTGTGATATTAGATGAAGCAATTAGTAGAAGATCCATCAAAAAGCTATTTGCTCCTGAAGTTTAAATACTTTACCTGGAAAAGTTAATGAAGTAATTATAATGTTGTTATTAATGAAGATTAGAAAGGGATTAAAATGGCATTCAGAAAATAAACCAGACAATTAAATAGGTTTTCAGAACTGTGGAAACTCCTTAGGGTCCAGGGGAAAAACACTCAGAATACCTATACTAAGAAGAACATTTAGAAAGTACTTAGTTCTTAACGCCATAGGACTCCAGACGGCAGAATCTGTCTTCATGTCAACATCAACATTGGGGATTGTAAGCACTGTGATGCTTTATGCTGACCAGCTGTGCTTGAAGCTTTGTTTTAAAGTCCTTTCAAGATGTCTTTAACTGCAGCACCTTCCATATTAAGCATACTATGCTAATGACAGGGCTATTAGAAATGTTCATTAGTATTTGAACTGACACGACTATCAGATCAGTTAAATCGGTAACATGATCTTGAGCTACATGGAGGAGAAGGATGATACTGTAAATGAAACCGTTATTGTTAGCTGAATTTTTATATTGCATCCCATGTAATACTGCAGAAGATGGAAGAAAGTGTTTGAACTGGAAAATCCTAAATGAGGCCAGAGAGGTGATCCAGAGCAGGTGTGGGTAGGAAAGGCAGTGCAGGACTGCGTGTTCCCTTGTTTGCCATGAGGGCAGCATAAAACTCATGGCTTGCTGACACACTTTCCCTAGCACTTCTGGAGGACTCACAGCTTGGCAACTGCATTTCTTCCCAATGAATTCACTTTACCTGACTATAGAGGCGGTGAAGTACTAAAAATTGGAGCCTGGTCACAGTAAGCTCTTCTGCAGTTTCTGGAAGAGGACCAGTACAGTTTCTCAGACCCTAGATAAGTGGATCACCTGAGAGAGGTGCACCTCTCTTAACTGACCATAGAGGGCTGACTACACACCTGGCTTAGACACATCAGTTAGGTTCCTTAAATTAGGAGATATGGCTGCTGGCCAACAGCCTGTGAAAATAAGTTATGTGACTAAGAAAATATTGATTAAAGTGGATAGTAAGTAGATTATTTTGACTGAAACAACATTCTTTGTTGGTAGAACATATGGACTAGTTTGATCCCTAGTTTTACATAGTCCATATTCAGGCAAAAACACTCTTTGAGCCTAACTGTCTGTATAAAGACAGCAAAACTTAGGGAAAGACAGTAAAGGCCAGACAAAATTTTACATTCTGGGAGTTCTGAGTATTTAAAAGAAAACGTGGGACTTTTTCTTTACAGGTCCTTATTATGCAGAAAAGCTGAAGGACTGGTCAACAGCAACTTTTGTCATGGGTTCCCAGATCAAGGAGGGGAAGGAAAACATTCTTCAGCACATAAGGAGGAAAGTGTATATATTGCAAAACTGCATGTTTTTAATAAAAAGATATCTCTTCCAGTCACTACTTACAGTACACAGTGAATTATTTTTGTTCCAAAACTTATGGAAGATAACTAGTTAAAATGCATTTTTAGACTTTATGTCTATACAAATGAAAATCAGAAATATTACTGATATATAAAGAACACATATTGAAAGAACCATACTTAAGAGTAGGGAGGTAATAAATCATGTATTCACATGACAGCTGAGGCCTCACTTAGGATATCCTTTGACCTTCACAGTGTGAAAATGAGAAAGCAGCAAAGATGAAGAACATTAAGAAAGCTGCAAGAGATAAGGAACTAGATGGAAGGGATGTCTAGTTTAAATAAAATATGGAACTTTTAAGGAGTTTTTGAGAGAAACAAGATGAGAGAGAGAGAGAGACTTGATCATGGTTGACCATGGAGAATGTTCACCTAAAACATAACAAATTTAGATTTGATGTGAGGACAAACCTCCAAATAAGAGTTATTCATCAATGGAGCAGTCTGCTAAGAGAAACCCCCGAGATATCAGAAGAGGATATACTTCAAGGGAGATTAGATAATATACTCAAAATAGTGCAGCAGATAAACCTGTAAAATATGTAAGAGGCTGGAGTGGTTAACTTCTTTCAGCTTACACATCTGAGTCTTTGTTTAGGACTTTACATATAAAAATCCCCCTACAGTATTTGGCTTGCAATAGTAGGAAGGACGCAGTCCTACAAAGTCTTAGTCTTTTTAAGATTCCCTAACTATGCAAATAGCCTCTCTGAATTCAGTTTATTTTAACTTATCATACAGAGTGACCAGAAATATTCAAACGGTTCCCCTCCCTAACTATCTGAAAATTATGTTAATCTGAAGGATTCTAGCTGAGGACCAGCAGACGTGACATAAAACAGGCACATTTTCAAGGGCTGCTGAGTGGCATTTGAACCTCCTGAAACTGGACCCTTCTTCCCAAGGATTTTGTTACATTTACCCATAAACACTCTTCTGGTGTAGCTTTTAAAGATCATTAAATGGCAGCTTCAAGAGATCCACAGGAAAGAAAGAAGGGAGAGTTTATCATGCCAGGCTGATCCACCATTATTCTGCTCTCCCTTGCTCCAACTGCTGCTCTTGTGGCCCTCCTACACAGGATCTGCACAACCAGTCACAAACCCAAGGCAAAGGAAAGCCATTGCCCTACCAAGCTCCTTGCCCTTTCAACACCTGGTATAATACACTGGGGTGGGGAGGAATTAAACTTAAACTCACTTGTCAAGTCAGCTCTCAGATACTTGTGTTGCAAGCAGCAGAAGAATAATCAGCTCTGTATACATGGAGGCCACCTTACCCTACAGCATCTTCTGTAAATCAAGCACCTGAGATGATAGGAAACATCAGATCCTAGACATCCACAGTATGGCTGTCTCCACTTCCGAGCTAAGCACTGTAGACTGCTGCTGTATTCGGTAGAGAGAAATCAGCACTTCCAGGGCTCAGTTTAGCTGAGCTATTTTAGGCATCTGCTTTAGGAATTATGCCATGTAAGTGCCTATTTTTCTCCAAGGACTGTAAAGTGAATATTGATCGCTGGCTCAGACACTTTGCCAGCTGATTTCCACCTTCAGATATTTATTTTTCTGTAAAATTTGGCATCATCTTAGCAACTACTGCAAGTAGTCAGACAGTAGGAAAGTAGCACATCTGCCACTGGAGAAATAGAACCAAATCATCAAATAACCTGTGACCAGTGATCTCCATCACCAGGATCCCTGGAGCCAGCAGGAGATGCCATTATGGGCAATTAAGGCAGTTTGGCTATTTGGTTATTTTGGCTAAGTACATTCGTATTTGTAAATGTTTGCTGGATAGAGGTTGCCTGGTTATCTTACTTTTTATCTATGACACTTCTAACTCATTTGAGCAGAGAAAAGCAAAAATCTAGAAAATTTTTTTTCTTTCTTTTTCTTTTTCTTTTTTTTTCTTTTTCTTTTTCTCTTGTCCCTCTTGAATCACGCTGCACTCTTCTCTAAGAAGTGGAAAACCAGCAGGTCTGTGATTGTAATTCAGCTCCACACTGATTAATTCTAAAAGGAATTAGAACTGTTTGAATGATTAAAAAATAAGTTCTCAGTTAAAAAGTCTACAGAATATTACACAAACATGTTGGCATAATCCATGTTAATCACAGAGGCAGAAATAAATGCTCAATTAATAGCAGATACAGAAAAAGAAGTTTAATTAGATCTAACCATTAAGAAAACTCGTAGCCTGTAAGCAGATCTATAGGTACGAAAATGTAGTCACTGTCCTTGGGGTTCCATTATTCTGGCAACAACATCTACTTTTATTTCTTCTCTTTCTCCTCTATTGCTTAAACACTTCTCATTACTCTGTCTCCCAGTAATATTGAGGGTGTCATTGAAGGAAGAAGTGGTCGAAGTTTTTCAACCCCTTATGGAAAATGCTGCAGCACATATTTTCATGAATTTGGAAATACTACCAGCTGCCTCTAAAAACTGAAAGTAGTGCCATTTTCTTTTCAACAAGGGAGTTTTGAGTTTAAAACAGTGTTAGAATGACAGCACTTACAGAAGAAAAAACCAATTTTGCTTTCTTTGGGAGCTCATAGGTTGGGAAAAATGGGAGAGTTTTAAAGGAGTATGTGGGGTTTTTATAGCCTGAAGGTGCCAGAGTAACTTAACATGTTTAGAAATCTGTGTAGGCAAGGCCAAGAAGTGAAGGGAACTTGCATTCCCTGTAAAAAGTACTATTTCTTTCAGTTTTCTATGGCAGAATATAAGCTTTCTGCATGCTTTGGCACCAAAATTGATTAAAAAAAGCTAACAGGAAATTTTATTACTTGAAACATGTACTCCAAAATGAAGCATCAGAATTTACATAGAAACTATTAAATATTGATGTTGTTTTGCATAAAATAATTAATTCTGCTGTTGAAGTAGTTAAATATACTTCAGTTAACACACCACAAAATGAAAATGAGTAAAACTTGCCCTTCTTTAATACTAAGAAACGCGCAAATAAAAGCAGCCATGTTTCAAAGGCCTGTCTCCTCCCATTCAGAAGGCAGGTTCTTGAAGGTGACTTGCACTTTAAAAAAAGGAAAAAAGATGCCTTCATTCTTCATTATACTGTGCTGAAAGCCTGAAATAGGAAGACTAGCAATAGAAGACGCTGTGACCTCATCATCTGTCACAAGCTTAGCAGAAGCATGCTAGATCAGTACCTATAGTGGTAGATTTATATATGAAACACTACCATTTGAGGTCATTCAACAATGAAGAAATGATGTGTTTTCCTAGTGAATCAACAGACCAAGTGCAATGTCTCATGATACTGTGATACTGGAAACATGGTATTTTAGAGCAGACAGGGAGGCAAAGCTTTAGCTGTTTACATTTATTGAGCGCTAGTACTTACAATTATTTCATGAGGTTTGCAATATTAACAGTTATCTCCAGTGAAGTTCCAGTTCAGATAAATCCAGTCCGTGCACGACATTTTTCTTACGTATTCAATAATCCCAACCACTTTCCACTTCTTTACTTGAGCAACTATATGTAATAGCTATGTCCAACAAAATTCACAGCAGATTTCTCAACAGTAAAAATCAGCAGGAGAGTCACTCAGCAGCACTTGAAAATGTGATCTTGTATCAGGACCATTAAAAAAATAATACTTCAGTCTGCATCCAGACCACAAGAAAATTTTGCACCAGACCACACCATGTTCCCAGGTCTGTAACAGCTCACACATTTCTAAGAAGGAATTTCCAATGTCCTTCTCCTTCAGTTCTTTTCCTGGTGTACCCCCCCCCCACCAGTTACCAGCTCTGACTGAGACATGCAGTATCTAGCTGACCAAATGCACCGCTTTCTCCTGAGCAACCTCAATACAACAGCCTAAATGGTTTCAGTAACTAAGCAGTCTTGTCCTACATCAACCGGAGCTGCTGTTCGTCTGCGTAGGCGGGTGGTGATATGGGTATAGGCTTAAGCTGCTTGCTGATACAAGACCAAAAGACAGCTCCTTACTCTTATCTTTTTAGATATCTGCAACATATTTCTGTTTTGCCAGCAACAGGAACAATCAATCACCCATTAACTCTAGGCTGGAGTGCTGGTAGCTGGGGTGACCCCTGCTGTTAGTTTGTTGACAGGTTACTGAACTGTTTGGAAAAGAGGTGATACTGCTGACATTTGCTTCACCTCTGTGAGGTTCAGGTAGCACATATACCATACATTATGGTTTTCTGTACAGCCTGAAAAAAAACCACCTCTATGATTGAAAAAATTGGATGGGGGAGCATTTTTTTGTGGCCTACAGCACATGAATAACAGCAGCAATGGGGAAACTCTGCACGAGAGCAACGGACTGTACGACGGCTTCTTTTCAAAGTTATTTGGAACAACCTGAAAACTCTTTCTAATATTTGTCTTATTTACAAAGGGTTATGTACATGTTAAACGGTCGCTTGGCTCAATCCATCTTGTCATATTTGCACCCAAACTATGGAAGTAACAGACTGTGGAGCTCAAGGACTGTTTAGGCTCAAGGTTTATCCCTGGGCAATGCCTTCAGGAAGGCTGGGAGAAGGCAGAACTTCCTCTGCTTTCAGAGGATGGCGGTGCTAACATGCAGGAAAAAGAAGGCTGTTATATACCGTTCTGTAGTTATTCATGTAATGACAGCTAGTGGGACGTACTTCCCATGTTAAAACCCAGAGGAGACTATTAAAGGCGGTAAACTGTGACCCCTCTATAATCATCCACAGCACACAATTCCCTGAAGTCCATGTGTTCCTGCAGTAGGATGTACATACATTTACAAACTCCATTTCTGATTTTTTTCCTTCTCGGGCCCCTGAAGATATGACAGGACAGCTCACTAGCATGACAGTAAGGTTTCCCAGCATGTATGATACTAAGGTTTTAAGACGTGGGTGACAATAAGATGCTAGTAAATAGATAACAAAGCTACTCATGTTCTGTTCCACTTTGGTTTGTCCAGTGAAGGCTTTGGAGCTGGTTAGGAATTCTTCTCTTTTTTTTTTTCTTCTTTCTGGTTTCTGTGGTATGAAGTATGTATCCCTTGGGATTCTTTTTTCAGAAACATGTCAGCTTGAGGTTTCTTTTTATTTCCAGCAAACAAGAAGATAATTGAAACCTTTCCCGAGTTACAGTTATGTTTCCTGCTGGACAGACTGACAGATCCAGCAAAGCACAGAGGATACTGAAAAAGCAAAAGAGTGCTTTGCTGAGTTTGCCATGTTATTCATACTTTTAACATAATCAGCAGTTCCCTGGACCAGACTACAGGTCCTAAAAGGCAAATAGCAAGAGATACTTGAAAAACAGACCAGAGAGGAAACTTTTTTTTTCTGTAGCCAGTGAAAATGCCAAACCCATCAGTCTACAACAGAGCACACCAGCCTGGCTACCGAGGGGCAAGGGGGAGTGCAGACCCCACAGCCATTCACCACCTGGTTTCTCTGCTGAGAGTCATTACAGCCACCTGCCAGTTGTAGCAGCGGGTTGGTTTGTGCCAGGAACACCTGCCCAGGATAAGCATGTGGATATCCCTACTGTGGGGATTGACTGGCTTTCCAGCTGCTTCTCTGAGAAACTAGGGTCTTCTCTGCTTAGTCCCTTTATGGTGGGACATTCATTTCCTGGTGTATCTGCAATAAACCTTACCCCATGGACCAGGTGGACGTAATGCAAGGCCCATCTGTGAGACATGGCAACTACAGAAATCTGATATGTTTGTATGGCATAACGGATTTTTGTCTGACACGATGGGATTGTAAGGGATGCTCAGGCTCAGTGCTGGTAGCTGGGGAATTTTTTTCCTTCATTGGAAATGGAAACATGTATATTTCTCAGGAACAAAAAATTTCCACTGAAGTAAAAATTTTATTGGAAAGTGTTTACCAGACTCCAGACAGACTCTTCTATCAAATGAAAAAGCCAGCCGCTGGGTAGGGAATACAGACCTGTCAAGTTTGTATCCATGTTATTATGCCCATCTCACACTTCTCTGAAGAGGAGGCTGTTGGCAAGCACAAATTTGCTGCCCCTTGGGGTATCCAGCACAGAGCAGGGCAGCCAGAGCAGCAGAGCTGTGCTGGACAGGCCATGGGACTCTGCGGCAGCCGGCATTACATGGCTAAGCTCAGCGAGGAGCTTCCACAGCATGGCCTTGAATGTGAGTATGCATCTCTTATGTGATCAGACACCTACATTTCTCTAAGGGTTTGATGTGGGAACCTCAGACCCAGCCTTGGGTTTTGCCAGAGGTGGGAAGACTACAGAATAACCAGTACTGTGCTGGATAAGGTGTAAATTATGGAAATTCTAGATTTCAGTTCTCTACTAAATGCACAACAAGGCTATCCTAACTACAGGTAAGATTTCCCAAAGATACCAGCAATCAAAATTCAATGTATTTTTACGTGATAGTAAAAGTGCACTGACGTGCTGTTTCCCAGTTTCATATTGAAAAGGAAAGGTCAGATGAGCATGAGATTATTTCTGACTTATGCTAGAGTTATATTCAAATATGCATGCACAAATAAAGCATCATTACTCAATTCTTTAAGCTGCATTGAATTTTTTGCAAAAAGGCTAAAGATTTTGTAATGCCTCTTTTAAGTTTATTATACAAAAATTTGCATAAAAGAAAAACAAGGAAAAAGAATATTGTGAAATTACTTGGAATTTTTTTACAGTAATAACGATTGCACTCTACTGTGAACTAGGAAGAGAAGCGATGTAGCCTCCAGTCTCAGACTAAACACTGGGTCCATGCGTATCTTTTTGGCTTCTATTTAAAAAGGCTAATTGACTGGAAGAAAAAGATGGAAAGAAAAGATTTCACAATTTAACAACCTCAGACAAGTGAAGAACATCTACTGCCTTTTGATTACAAATATATGACTTGCCTTTCCTAAATGTATGTTCTTTTTAGCATAAATTGTGCTATTAAATGCATAGCCTAATGTGTAAGGATGTGAGTGGATAACGCACTAAGAGCAAAATTGAAAACATAACATAAAAAGTAAAAGAGAGAGACAGGCCTGCAGGCAATTTGTATCCTTGAAAATCTATTCCAAAATCTTTTTTGCATAAAATAGAAGGGGGAAGAGAAGGGTAAATTTTCTTTACATTTTCTTCCAAAAATAAGAAAATCGTTGGAGCAGTTATATGACAGTAATGAAGCAACTTATCTGGTGGTGGAAGAAGAAAAGGGAAGCATCATCTCCTTCTAAAAGTCCTTTTGCTCTCAGAAAGTGTGTGAACACTTACGAAGCCATTTCCTGACAGAACACATTCAGCCAGGAAAAAATCTGTAGGAATCACTCAGTCACTAACATGCAAGTAAAACCTGTCCACAGCAGAAACAAGACAGAGTTTTCTGAGTAACATGCAAGTGCAGAAGCGTCGTTTCTGTATTTTAGAATTACAGAGCAATAGTCACAGATCTCATTAGAGCGGGCCGAGAGCTGAACTAGTCTTTGGCACCAGCTACTGCAGTCTCAGGACTGGGATTTCATTCTGATGGTTGGTGTTTGAAGTAGTCCAGGTCTAGTCCTGTGGGATCACACATTAGGCACACATGAAGCAGATGCGCTGTCTTGGGGATGTCTACCTTTAACCAAGCCAGCTCGGGTGTGCGAGGTGTGCATCAAGCAACAGCAAGCTGAGCTGCCTAGTTATCAGGCTTTTTTGGTGGGTTCTGCAATCCACGTTGAGCTTGATAATGTCATAATGCCTTGTATCTGCACCCAGGCCAGCTAGTTATTCTTGCTGAGACTGCTCAAGATGACGAGCCATCATCATTTTGACTTCAATACATACTGTTGCCAGCCTATCCTTTGAAATACCACCTTTTTATTGCCTTACTACTTCACAGGTCACAGATTCAAACATACATCAGGTATATAATGCGTCATCCTACATGTCCCCTCCAAAAGGCAGCAATGTTCCCATGGAGTGCAACTGCAGAATTGTGGTCTCCCACCAGTACAATAGCCTGGGACAGAATATTAGAGCTTAATTTGTTTCACATATGGAAGACTTTATAGAGTTTAAAATGTACTATACATATCTCCGTGCTGTGGTTGGATTTTATGGGAAGACTGCAGGACTAGAT
This sequence comes from Pandion haliaetus, assembly GCA_013401275.1. NCBI lineage: Eukaryota > Metazoa > Chordata > Aves > Accipitriformes > Pandionidae > Pandion > Pandion haliaetus. The sequence continues at coordinate 7,597 of VYZV01028857.1, read as the reverse complement.
GATAAAAAAATATAGTGCAATTCCTGAGCAGTTCACTATAGACTAAATGTCGGAAAAATCTCTTTGCATAAACAAGAGCACCAGTAACGCCTGTAGAGTGACAAGAGAGGTGTAGCAGTCATATATGAGCAATATAAAAAGCTACCTACCTCAAGACACAGGAGGAGAAACATTTATCATGAAATACAAGGCACTTCAGCACACTGTGCATTACAGCAATAGACCACTATCATTTAGATGCCACTGAAAGAAGTTGTTTCCATCATCACAGTGCTGGTCCATCTTCACTGCAGATCCTTGCCCACTGCCCTGCCCCTTCAAGTCCAGTGATGCAATCTCATAGAACAGAGCAGATCCCATTTCAGACCACAGTGCATAAAACTGTCTCACGCTACCTGTGAACAGAGTCACTGGTGTCTACAGAATACATGTACAGAACCAGTTAGGTTGCTGTAGAAATAAAAAGCAACTTGGTCAAAGCCACTGAAGCACTAACAAAATAGCTGAGACAATCTGTGTCACCAGCTCAGTGCCAGCCACCGCCAGCTCCCTTCAGCCAGTGCCTGGCATCCGCAGGGCAGACGACGAGCAGCTTTTGCAGTGGGAGCTGTGGGTGTGAAAGCTCCCCAGCATGCAAAGAACTAAAACCCTGCCACTGGCTCAGCCAGCACCCCAGCCTGCTCCCCCAGTTGCCCATCAGGTAGAGCTAGTTAGAGGTCTTTAAACCTATTAATAGTAGTACTTTCTAACTGTCCAGTTGTGAGTACTTTAATTTCTCCCCAGAATTACTTCACAGACTACACATCTGTTATTGGAATTTACACCTTGGTGGAAAGCACACCTGGGGAGGCCAGAAGCCATGTATTTATGCTTGCTTGCCACTGCAACCAACCTGCTCTTTCCTCATTTTTTCTCAGCCTTCTCCTCTTTTCCTACTTTCATTTTCTGCTTAACTTACCTATTTACACCAGGAAGGAGAAAGGCTACAACCAGATTATTAGATTTAAATTTGCCCCACCCCGTTCAATGTTGCAAGCAGCTGAAGAAAAGACCTTTCTCTGGGGCTCAGCTGTTTATTTTCCACCACCTGTGGCAGCAGTAATGATGTCCCTCGGATCTGTATTTTTTCCACCTCCTGGCTGCCTTGGAAAGCTGTGCTCCTGTCAGTCACAGCCAGCATGACACTCAGCTTCTTTGGGAGGATGTCAGCACGGTTACAGGTGGTGGGGCAGCAGAAGATAACCGAGCCTCCAAAGACTGCAGGTGAGGCCCCAGGTAGCAGCTCAGGGAGGGATGGGATGATATGAAATCAGCTCCTCTTCCACAGCTGCTGCCCTTCCACTTATCAGTTCTCACAGTGCAGGGAGCTAGGTCCTCTGCGCTGCCCCCCCCCATTAAAAACAAGCTCTGTGCCCACCGTTTGCCTGCCTCCCCTCATACCTCTGTGGGGCAAGTATTCAAGGTTTTCTGAAGTGTTTCAGGTGGATCAAAAGGGAATGTGTAATGCAACAGTTTGGCAAGCAAAACTGCTATATTGCGATTAAATGCTTTGTTTCATTTTCTAAAAGAGCTCACTCTATGTGCTTCTGATGAACCTTAGAGATGCTAACAGGAATGCCCCTGGCCTTGCAACAACCATCTCTCAGCAGACCAGGTGCCTCTTTTCACCTGGAGTACATGGCTCTCACTGGCATTTTCGAGTGTCATTGCTGCCAGCTTTTGGGCCTATAAACATCACTCTGGTTTTGCCTGTCTCGGTATTTTGTTACTTGTGCAAGGCATTATTGCAAGCTGTTCCTCGGATACACAGCACCACAAATAGGTGTTAGTAATGCTGGATTAAATCTTTCAGTAAATGTGAATTGTAAACCTTCCTGTACATAGAAGTCAGCTGTAGTGCTAGTCAGGCTTTCCTCATGGCCATCTCTTAAATGTATATTTAAAGGAAGTTGGTATTTGTTTCACATGGTTTTGGGAGTTTTCATGCAGTACCTTCATGCTGTGTACCATACAGTAATTCACTTGGACTACATTTGCTTTGGGAGTCAAACCATCCATTTTTCATTCTTTTTGACTGAGTGATTTGCCAGATGTGACAAGAAGAACACAAAAGCATATAACTACCCTGAAAGAAAGACAGATGATCCATTTCTGGTTTAATCTCTCTCTGTATAATGATACAATATTTCAACCATGGCACAAAACAAATGAAGAAACCACTCCATTCTGTCTGTGAAGCTTTTATGCCTCCTTAACAATGTCTAGGACAGCTTTGGTCCCTTGGCAGCACTGGGGAAATAAAACTATCAACCTCAAGAAGAACAGGAGTGCAAAAAAGGATTGGATGAGTAAGTAACCCACAGGTTTGGAAACCCCACATGTAAGGAAGGAGACCAGCAGCAAATGGTGACAATGACAAGCAGAATTGCAAAACTGAATTCGAATATCTAGTGAGATTATTCAAGGCCCCAGTCCAACACAAGTCTGCAGCACTGCCGTGAAGAACCAGTGCCTCCCTTGTGCTTACCTGGAACCAGAACTAAAGCCCAAATGGCCTTGCAATGAGACAAGTCAGGGAAACAATCGAGCTGAAAGGTAGCTTTTCTGGTTGGATTTGCTTTAGAAAGAACCATTCCTTGCCCTGCCCTCACCATGGAACAGTATGTATGATAGTGCCAACACAAAAGATGTAGTGGGAACAAGAACTGTGGCCCCTTCCTCCAATGGCTGTATGGACCTACCCTAAAGTAAATGACTGCACAAGCCAGTAATCATCCTGAAGTCTCTAAAATTCCTTCTGTTCTTTGTAAAATTTGATACCAGTTGTGTAATAGAGAGAGAACAGGCAGATTGACCTACACATATAATTATGTATATACATGTACAGAATTATATTAAAGCTGTTAGAGACCCTGGCAATCCCAAACATTTTAATTTTATAATACTACATCCTTAGCTCATACCGCTCCTGGAAAATAGCGTATCAACCTTCGGCCCAAAGTTCCTTTTTCTCCCGCTCTGTTTGTGCAACTACTGTAATCTCTGCAGACTTAGCTTCCCATAATTAATCTTACATTATATGAACCGTTGTGTTCTCTTGCTTTTCTTGAGGGTTAGTGCTGGTAAATAAATGACAACTAACAGTGAAGACCTAATTTAAGACCTCGGAATATAAATTTCATACTCTGCTGATAGAAAAGGGTTCTGAAACCAACAGCTAACTTCCACCTTGCTTGTGGCACCACTTCTACTGGTCCCTAACCACACTCATAGAACTGTGTAGCTAGAGAGACCCGACATAGCATGTAGCACCAGCCAGGGAAGGGGTACTGACTCAGGTCCCAGAAGCAGTGTCAGCATGTCATTCTGCTCAGACAATTAAGCATGCCAAGGAAGAGGACTGTGTGGCACAGGAGCAGTGCTGCAACTCCAGCTTGCAGCTTCTCATGCAAGACTACGGGCAGGAACCCTGACATCTGAAGTCAGCTTTTGCTTGCATCCTGCCAGTTTAAGAGATCCAGATTGCTTTGCTTGGCTGCTCTATTCTCAATATTTTGACACACTTTATGCCATCCATAAATTTTATTCACACTGCTTTTATATTTACTTTTCCAGTAATTTATAAAACAGTATTGACTAGCACTGACCTGTAACTGATCTCTGCAAAATCCCATTTGAAATACTTCTGTTCAATGATAAATCTTGCATGACACCACTTTGATATATACCAGCTACTAAGGTCCTAAATCCATTTAATTTGCACTTAATCAATATCAGATAGTGGTGACTTCTAATAACAATTACATGCAGTCCAGGCCTTTACAAAAGGCAGTTTCTGTGGTATGTAAACAATTGCTTTAATGAACCAAACTTATCTCATCAGAGGAATGAAAACAGCCCAACATGCCATAAAAGCTGGTTGACTTATTTCTGTCTTTTACCTTTGAAATCATTAAATCCCGTATCAGCATTCTGATTTTTTACCCTTCTGTCTAGGTCTGATGTCAGCCTCGTTGGTCTAACAGCTTTAGTCATTCCAGGTATTCATATGGCCTTAGCATGCACCTCCTGCCTGGAACCTCCTTGCTATCAGCAAGGTAACTCAAGTTTTCTGCCTGAATCATATGATATGAATAGATTCATCCAGTTATACTGAAAAGCACAGGCTTTTCCAAATTCTTCACAACATCCTTTCCGAATATTTATAGCTGTGTCAGTAATTCAAGTGGCATCATGGAAGGCAGAAAATGCTGTAACTTTAGCACATGCAGAGATCCCAATGTAGCATGACTAGTCACAATCCTAGACACAGAAAGCTTTTACTGAAGATCCAGAAAAGCCCAGTATTCGCAGTTTTGTAAGGCATAGTGTTTGGATAATTCTCCTTCTACAACATCAGCACTGACATGCGAGACTTTTGATTTTGTAAACCCGTGAGCTCTTGTTTGAATGCTCTTCAGGTTTCTTACCACAAAATGTCTTGTTGCTTTCTTGTTATAAACTCTGTCTCTCCATTTTAAACACTGGCTAGCTAGTATAAATGCATACTGCTAGTATGAATGTTCCTAGACAAGGGAACTGTTATGAAGAAATAGAATGAAACATAAATAGTGAAGACATCCCTACTGCCCAGTTCCCTTCAACAGGTCACAAAGCCAGTACTGCTAGCCCATCAAATCTCTTTCAGGAGAGGAAAGAAAATGCAGGCACATCCCAAAGAGATGGGCATAGGAAAAGATCCATAATTAATACCTAGATGTAGAAAAAGATCAATTTCCATAAAAAAAATATTATGTTTCCTGGTATTTTTAGGGAAAAATGCCATATCTGAATTACAGAGTTGCTGCATCCAGAAGCTACAGCTTAAGATGAATGAGAAATTCTTTTTTTTTGCTCCTCAGTGTCCTCAGTGCTGACCTGAAGTTTTCTCCCTTTCTATAACCAGTTGTTCTGACAACAACAACCCTGAATAATGGGGTTACTCAGGGGACTAAGACACCTGGGAGAATGTGTAACCAGTATTCATACCTGATTTTCACAAACAGCCTCACTCAGCTTCAAAATGGATGGAACAGAAATACTGCGAACTATATGATGTACAAGCAATGACAACAAAACTAAATCTTTCTTCTAGGATGTTTTTGCCATAGCCACAAAAGTTCCATTGAGCAAAAAGACTAAATTCCAGCTTAACATGCTGGAGGGCACAAGCAAAAGAAAAGAAGGTCTTACAGTGACAGACAGAAAATTAATTCCTCCCATCCATAGGTATGCAACTCCACAGCAGTGACAGAACACAATTCAGGATGTTAGTGCCTCATTTTCAGCTGTCATTTAAAAACAACTAGTCCATTTACTCTACCTGACCTCCAGTTATGTCAGATGCATTCAGCTTGCTTTGGAAAGATCCACTGAACAATTTCTTTAAGGGCACTGGAAGCCCGAGAAGAAAAAGTTCAAAGCATCCGAGAAAAGTTTCTGTCATTTGGTTTTCACAGGAGAGTCATGCAATGGTTAAAAGTTAGCAACATAATGTTTAGACACACATACAATCTGGCCATAGCATTTTGAATTAACTGCAACCTATTCAAAATCTGGTATTTTCAATTAACTGGAGCTTATTCACATCTGGCAAGCTAGCAAACAGAGCAGGAGGGTGTTACAGCAGCTTCGCAGAAGCCTGCCATGAATACACATTTGGACAGCCTGGGAGAGCATCAGTGTCACTCTGGGAATGTTCCTGGCATGGTAAAAGAAAAACTTCAGAGACATTACTGATTTAAAACTGCCTCCAAGAGTGCAATCTGTAGTGACAGGAAATGGAAAAATTATCCTCAAAAGGACTGCACAGAAAAAGCTAGTCCAGCATGGTAGTGGGTTCCACACATAAAGCTTACATTTTGTCAAGAAACTCACTAAAGCAAAATATTGTGCAGTTTTTGGCCCAAATTCAGAAACAAGTCTTCAGGGCAGCTCAGAAACTGCAGGAACCAAATCAAGTTTGGAAGGGACAGTTCAGAAAGGAAGTCTTGTCATCTGCATGGTACATCTAATATTTTAAAAGGCTACTGTAACCTAGATACCAGCATTTAAAAAACAACAAAGGACTAATAAGGTCTGAAGATGGAACCCTGAAGAGCTACGAGAAGAAAAAAAGATCGACCGGAGTAACTATCGGAGAGCTCTGTCTGAGACTACTCCAAACATGCCAAAATAATACTCATGGTAACCCAGCAGTGCCTCTTCAAAGTTGACATTGCCTCAGTGTGATTGATGGAATCAAAAGCTGCCAATAAACACAGGGGAAGAAAAAGGACACAACTTTGATCCCAGGGTAGGCTGAGGACTATTATAGTCCATGAAATTACTATGTGTAATTCCCATGCATAATGCACAAATGCAAATTCTCATGGAGTATATGTTATTGAGGCTTAATTGGAAGAATTAATTGACATAGGCTTTTGCAGTAGGAAAATCTATTTATAGGATGTGTTTTTGTAAACCATGGAAACAGCCTCTTAATTTCCTTTACCAGTTTTTAAGCTGAACAACCTAGCTGCTAAAATGTATTTTAAGGAAACTGTTTAAGTATTCAGGGACAATATACAGAGCAAATTTCTTGTCACAGTCTGAATCCTACTGCTGCACAGAGCCCTGTAAGAGCACTTCAGTACAATACATCATTCTGATTACTCTTCACATTTGAATATTGCTCCATAAAAATGAATTTCATTTTGAGATGGTAAGATGTTGGTTACACTCCATCTTAACTTGGCTTTATACTTTTGGGGCATTCCCCTTTGCCCTAGGCCAACCAGAGATTTTTCTAATTCTTGGCTGCCTGAGATTTTCCAGGTGGAAATTCATGCAAGATGCAGTCCAGGCTCCTATGTCCCTTGACACAGCCCTTCTCCTTCCCTCTGCCATTCAGGCTGCGACTGCCCTTGGCCCTGTCATTGGCGCAGACTGACTATCAGCAGGAAGTAAGAATGATCCCCTCGGGTTTTCCAGGCTGTCTGTGTCCCAAATGCACACTTCCTATCCACCACCACCATCTTGTAGCATATGCACTTTTTCTTCCTCAGTGTTTCTTGATGTGGTCACCCCCATAAGGGCCCCCGGTGCCAAATGCTGCAGCTGTTTGGAATGATCTTTTGGATACGTGGGAAACCCAAGAGTGTTAAGGACTGGTTTTAAATTTGGCAAACAAATCAAAGGGGTATCTGCAAACGCCCAGACCTGCACTTTGTCCCATGAGCTATAAAAATAAGTACCTAAGTTACAAGGAATTATACATGAAAATCAGTTTTCTTCTCTAGATTCTTGGTTGTTGCTCTCCATTTTGATGCCTCCAAACCATAACAGGACTACAGAAATTGATTGTGTATAAATATTATTTAGTTTCTATATGAATAGATCATATGAAACAGCAAGGAGCAGCAGACCAAAAATTCAGCCTTGCTATAGCTCTTTTGTGCCACTCTCATGATCCCTAGAGGTTGGAAGAGGTCATTGAAGCAAATGTAATTTAATGAAGTGGGTCTCCTCCAACTTCATCAAAGACTTAATCTCTGGTTGGCCTAGGGCAAAGGGGAAT
>VYZV01028855.1:161245-171902 GCA_013401275.1 Pandion haliaetus | reverse complement strand
AGCGTTGCTCTCTGCTGTGGGACAAACAAAGGAAGAGAACAGCAGGAGAAACCTGCAAAAGCCTGCTGAAATGGAGATTTGCAACTACCTGGGGGGGTTGGGGGTGGAGGGGGATGGGAAGAGTTGGGACACCAGGCATGGATGGGAACACGAGGAGCAGCCTTTTCCATGGGACACCATCCCCTTCCCCAAGACCACCTTGTCCAGGAGCTGGGTAGAGGTGCCCCAAAACCCAGCACCATGGCTGCTCCCAGACAGGTCCTTCGGAGGGGATACTGTGGAGAGGAGAAACAGGAGCCCTGTGGGTTCTGCTGGGCCACCCCAGGGCCATGCCACATCCCTCAGGGCAGAGGTGGCCATGGTGATGGACCTGCCCTGCCAGGCCAACTTGGGACCATGCCATCCCGCCTTGGGACCATGCCATCCCCTCCACACTGGAGATGGCCGTGGTGATGGAGCAGAGATAGCCCAGCACACAACAGGGAGTGTCCCCACGGGAAGCCCTTGGTGGAAGGAGACCCAGCCTGGGCGAGCTGGGGTTTCCGCAGGGCCGTGCCGGAGCAGAGCTGCCTTTGCACGGTCGTTTCCCTGCCACCTCAGGTGAATCGTGCAAGATCTCTGTGTTGCAGGTTCCCTTGCAGTAAAATGGGAGTCATCACTGTTAATTACCTACCTCACAAGGAATTAATTAATGTTTGCGCTCCACTTTGAAAAGGCTGATTATTAATTAGAAGATTATACGTCAAATAAGGGGAGCCACAAGGCATGGGTACAGCTGATGGCCCTTGCGGGTGTAAACCGTGGTCCACAAACACGCTGATAAGGGGTCTGTAGAAAACAGCAGCAGGAAAAAGTCCTACAACAGCACTGGGGTGATGGGTTTGGGATGGGGAACGTCAGCAGGAGGTCAGGACCAGGTGGGGAGGCCACTATGACTCATGGGGGTCTTGGTCGGCTGGATGGGTGTGCAACGGAGGGATGGGATGCTCCTCTCCACTGCGCTCCGGTGAGCTGGTTGGGTGAAGCGGGGCTGAGGAGCCACGGATGCAAGATAGCCCATTAGGCAGGGAGGGGAATTACCGGGCAATTACCGTCTCTTGATTATTGGACTGAATCAGAAAGCCATCAATCCACCAGCATCCGGCGGGCAGCAACACCGGCCCCGCATCTCCTGACTTTCAGGGGCAGTGGGATTTGGCCTCGGTGGGGATGGCAGGATGTGGCCCGCAGCACACGGTCAGGCACCACTGCTTCCTCCCAGCGTGAAGACACTTTGATAGCAAAGCCACTAGCCACTCACCATGTTCACCGCCCAGACCATGCACGGTGTGATGGACCAAGCTGGCTCCGCTGGCCATGGCTCAGGTCCCTCCTCCCATCTGCTCCTGGGGTGTTGCAAAAGCCAAGAGGAGAGAAAAGGGAACCAAGCAAAGACGTCCCCGGCTGTCATGTTACCCTTCGGCAGACTTTGCAGGCTCCTGAGTTTCCCTGTTTTGCTTCACTTCTCCCTGCTTGTCCTTGGCGCTTGGCTCACCCCAGCTCTGGACAAAACTATCCGGGGGAGGATTCTCCTGCCCTTCACTGGCTGATACGGCCAGGCTTGAATTTCTGCACTTGTGGGACAACATGTGAGCTCTGCTTTCCACTCACTTCTTCCAGCCCTTCCTCTACAGCAGGAGCCCTTTGCTCAGGCTGGGATGGTGTCTGCTGCACATTTGAGGAGAGGAAGGTCAAGAGGGAGGAAATAATCCCAGCAGCTTTTGGGGCTGGCTTGAATTTCTGCACATCCCCTTCAGCTCCTCCATCGCTGTCCTCACCATGCACTTGGGCCTCTGTTCTCTCCCTCCTGCTGTCGTGACAATGAGAAAAGGGGTGGAAACTTCTGAAACCAGCCCAGTCGATTTAAATCACCCTCCCGCAAAAATCATGGAGGATTTTCAGAGCGCTGCCTTTCTCCTCCCTTCCCACTCCCCAGGGGGAAGAGGGAAAGGCACTGCCCACATCCCCTATTTTGCAGGCATGGGGACCATCCCAGAACCTTCCTCTTTTTCAATTCAGTCCTTGCAGCTGCAACGGGAATTTGCAGGAGGTAAAATCTAAGCAGGAACCCCAGGTCCATCTCCCCCTTTGGAGATGGTCAGAGGCCTCACCGCAGCCCCCACCACCAACTTCAGCATTAAAACCTGAAGCAAAAACAGCACCTGACATTTTCCTGACTCCTTGCGTTGCATCCCCAATGTTAGCTCATCTCCAACATGCTGTAGTTCCCCTCTCCCCCTTTAAGCATCAGTCTCCACTCTTGTGCATCCCTCCCCGAGGTTCCTGCTCCTTTATATTGATCCTCGAGCTCTCTGATTTATCAGTGCCTTTTGCAGAGAGAGATTAAAGCCTTTCCTTCTGCAGACCTCTATGTGCAAGGGACCATTCTCCCCTGATCTTCTGCATCCGCATGGATGGGCTAACAGTGCATCAAGCATCTCTCCTATCCACAACGAAGATAAATCATTCTATTGGATCATGCTGGAAAACTGTATAAATTCACCGCTTTCCATCTTTGGGGCACCAATAGACAACCTGGGCCAGGTTTTGCTGAGGCTGTTGGAAAGGGCACAGCCCTGCCCGGGTAGCAGAGGTGGTAGAAGGAGACACGTGCCTGGTTTACAGCCTGCTGTCCCTGATAACAAGACTTTGATGGAGGTGTTGAAGCCCTGAGCAGCGGTTTTTCTCCACCCATTTCCCCAGCCGTGCCTGTCCTTGCTGCCTCCAGCCCCATCGCTCCGTGCCTTCCCTAGCCCCTTCATTGCATACCCCTGAGCTGATCCTTGCACCAACATTTCCAGATCACGATGCTGGCCCCAGGCTCCCCCAGCCCACGCTGGCAGCAGGAGACCAGGGCTTCGTTCCCAGCCTTGCAGGCAGCCGGGTAAGCAGCCATCAGCCGGTGCCTGGGCTGGGCATCCTCTGCCCAGCTCCATACTGGCCCCCAGCAGCCGTGCTTCCCTCCCACCCTCCCTGGGCTGAGCTGGCTCGGCCGGAGCAGAGCAAAGCCCTCCCATCCCCCACTGCTTAAATGTGCTGCTGCTGTTGTCTTGGTTGACCTTGACAGCAAGAGCTGGTGAGGCCCAAGCTTTGAATTGTTTTTAGCGCAAGGTCATTCCCCAGCACAGCACGATTACACCGGTGCAGCCAGGCCCCCCCGGGGCAATGCCGGCCAGGCTCCCAGTTTCAGCCCTCCCGGCCACCCTGTGCATCTTTTGGGGCCTGCTTCTCCCACGGCGATGGAAAAGGTACAAGCTAAGCCCTACGCTGGCCTCTTTTCCCGGGCAAAGAGTTTCCCCACAGGGATTGAGAGCAGCGGAGCAGCCCGGCCCCTCCAGCCAGGCCTGGCGTCAACTTCGGGGGATTATTTCCTCCAGCTAAAAACAGAAGGGGAAGTGAAAAAGCTGATTCTCCCTGGGCTTTCTCTGCAAGTCTAAACCCTCTGGCCACAGCTGCATCACCTCCTGAACACCACTGAATGACCCCTCTGCCGTGATGCAGCCCCAGAAGGGACTTTCCTGCAAAGGATGCTCCCCAGGATTTGGTTACCAGTCCTGGCAAAAGGCTCCCACACGTCTTACATGGCACTATGCCGAGCCGTACAGTGTATTTTCAACTGCTTCTTAATTACTTTGAGAATTGATTTTTCTCGGTCGCTGATAAAGGCAGGGAGACAGCTGGATGGAGTTTTCTGCTTGTACCGTACCTAGGAAATGAAACAGATCCTGGCCTACCCAAGCATGCCGGGAAATTCGCTTTGATCTCTGCTGGGCTAATGGCACTTTCAATCTGGGGGCTTCAAGCCTTTGGCAGAGGTCACCTGTCCCATCTCAGAGAGGGAGGGAAGAGTGCTGCCTTTGTTTTCGGTGTGGGAAACAGAGGAGCAGAGAGTGGGGATACCCACTGCCCCCGCTCCGGAGGGCTTTCCCACCGGTGCCAGGTAATATAAAGCACTTCTGACTCTGCAGGCAATTCTGCTTTGGGGTTGGGGGGCGTAATCGCCCTTTATCTCCAGCAACAGGGATCATGTTGGCTTAGCTGTTAAGTGGAAGAGAGGGGTCTGAGACAGCCGTGCTGCGTTGCTGTCACTGGGGCAGCCCTGAGCACCCGCAGACGGGGACCCCCACACCTCCGGCAGCCCCAGACCCACACCCAGCTCCTCTGCCTGTGGGCGCAGGGATGCTCGGGGAACGGATGGGTGAGGCGGGGTTTGCCCGTTCCTAGAAAGAGGGATGCTGGAGCCGCTCTGGGCCCTGTCCCAGCTCCATCCCTGCCCGGGCTGGCCCCCGGCTCTGTTTGCACAGCCGGTGCTGAGCCCTGACGCAATTGGCTCGCCCCAGGCGGGGGGGTCGGTGATGGAGGAGTGGGACCTGCTCTTGTCAATGCCCCATCCACTCCCCGTGCTCCTCCAGGTTAAAATAAACCCTCAGGGGTGATTCAGCCTTTCACAAGAGCCCCCAGAAATGAAACCCAGCTTCCACCCGTCTCCCCCCACCTTGGCTCCCTGCCGGGGAGCGGGTGCAGGGGAGGAGGACCAGGAGGTTTTAGCCTGGTGCCAGGCAGAGCAGGCTTGTTTCTGGTTCCCATGGCAGGAATAAGAGCAGGGTGATGCTGCTCCCAACCAGCCCCTCTGGTCCAGCTCTCACCAAAATCGTCAGCAAACCAGGGGCAAGCCAGCGACCTTGCAACTGTATCATCCCTCCGGTATCATCCAGCAGCCACTCCGCACACAAACTGGGGATGAAAGGAAACCACTGCCACAAAGCCTGTGTGCAGAGGCACCGAACCCCCCCTGCATTTTATTACCCTCTCAGCGCATTGTCCCCGAAGTTTCCATCCCTCACTGGAGACAGTATTTCCGTGTGTGCTTTGTTTGGCTCATTTCACACATTACTGCTGGCAGGAGATAAGATCTCAAGAGAAAGGCAAACAAAAGCCATGGGTAAAACCTGCTGACTGTCCCTCCCCTGACACATTAAGGTACCCTGCCCGCTCCTCACCAGCTCTGACCTGGGACTAGCAAGGACACCCCGATTTTCATCCCACAGCAGGCTGGTCCATGGGATGGAGATCTGGAAGGAGAAAGTGTGATGGGACTCGGGTGGTTTTGTGAGTTGCCAGGTCAAGTCCTACTCCCGAGGAGGAGGATTGCAGACCTCTGTTTTCTCCTGGCACCAGGGTCCCTTTGCAACCCTTGGGTGCCCTCTCTGCTGTCCCATGTGGGTGATGCGTGCCTGGGTGGGCATTGAGCCCCTCTGGAGGGGTGGAGGTGTTATCAGCTCTGAGAAAATTTGAAAAATATACTTACGTCCCATTAAAACCTCGAGGGCTTGCAGCTCGCAGGTGGCTCTCACCAGAGCAATGGCACTGCCCTGGGGAATCCCCATCTGCCCTGGCCCAGGCATCCCCCAGGGGAGCCCATGCTGGCTTGCACAGTTGTGTATGAACATATCCCTCCCTCTTCTGGCCCCTAACAAGAAATGGGGTTAAGATATCCATATTCCTGCTCTCTTCCCGTCCCCACGCCAGAGTTGGAGCCATGTGCGGTTGCAGAGGTGGCTTCCAGACCTCCTCCATCGCTGGAGCACTATGGGTGGCAGAGCTGCAGAGGAAGCCAAGCAGACACAGGGGCCAAGGTGGGGCTCAGACAGAAAATGGGCTGAGGCATGAAGGGTGGCTGCTGTCTTTACAGCCTCTCGGCCCAAGGAAGAGGCAAGCCAGCAAGCAGAAGACGAGGGAGTGATTTTTCCCTTGCAGGAGCCCACTTGGCCCCAGTACCACTACCCATGGCTGTGAGATAGCTGCATAGCAACTTTCACTCTCTGGGAGCCCTTGTTCTTGTTTTGCAAGAGCTCGGAGGGGGGGGACAAGCAAGAAGAACACACAGCAACCAGCTGCAGTGCCGGGAATGAGGAAGCCTTGAGCACAGGGCAGCTCTGGCTCCGGCACAGCCTGGGCTCCGTCCTGATAACAACCTGGCAGGGCAGGAATGTCCCTGCTTTGCCCTGGCATCACCTGGCTTGGGTTCCTCGCTTGGGGCTGGGTCAATGGGCAGGGGGGGCTGTTCACCCAGCCCCGTGGGATGGGAGCCCCCTGCCCGGACCCTGCAGCCTCTGGGACCAGGAAAGATTTTCTCCTGCCCATTCGACAAGGGGGCACATCGTTCCACAGCCAAACCCAGATCCCTCAGCTTTTCCTTCTGACGCAGAGGTCGGTGAAAGGAGGAGACATGGGAAGGAGGGAGGTCGGGATGGCAAGGGTCCCCCCTCCTCGCCCACGAGCACCCACCCCTCTCTGGGCTCACATTTTAATGAACGCAGAGTGGCCGAGGGACCGACCTACCCAGCAGCTCTCAGCACAGCCACCGGCCTGGGGACAGAAGCCTTAAATGGCAAAACCTGACCCTGCCTCTGGTAACCAGCCGGAGAAAGAGGAAATCGGAAACCAGAGAAGAGCTGAGGCCCACTGCTCCCCCCGCATCGCTTCATACACCTTAAATTCCCCAGGAATACAGCTTAGAAATGATCCCCTCCCTCCTCTGCCCCGTCCGAGCGGTGGCAGTGCCCTCCAGCAGGATGGGAGCCCTGGATCATCCTGCAGCCCTGATCATGCTGCACCCCTGTACCTGGGGCAGGCACGGGAAGGGAAAAGGTCTCCTTATTTCCCCTCTCTTGTGCATCAACTCGAGGAATAATGACAGACAAGAGCCCCTCCCCCCCCCCATACCCTCCTTTGTTAGTTTTGCATGTTAACTTCCAGCAGATGCCAGGGCACGTGTTGCTGAAGTGCTGGAAGCCTGTGCTTGCTTCCCAGATAACTCTCTGTGCTCAGCAGTGAAAACTTTTCTGAGCTCCCAAAGTCTCCATGTACTGGGATGGGAAGGACCTTGGATGCTCACTCGTCCCCTGGGGATTTTGAGGTGCCTCCTCAAATCCAGCTGCCCTTAAAGGAGAGCCACCGATCTGCCAACAGCCTGAGCCCCTCTGCAAGGCTGATGTTCTTCATTGGGTTGTGGGCAAGGGGGGGTCTCGCAGTCCAGGACAAGCCCACCAGCATCATGAATTTCCTCCCATAAATCACCAGTCCGACGTAGTGAACCCTGTGCTGGTGCCCAACATGTTGGGAGCTCCCAGTATTTGCTTTGGCAAGTTTATTGACCATCCCTTTTTTTTTTTTTTTTGGATAAGCTTTTTTCTTACACTTGTTCTGATTACATCCTGATAGCCAGCGGGCAGCGGGCTGTCAGCAAGCCACTCCCAGCTGATGTTGGGGTGGAAAGCAAGGTCCTTTGCCCAGCTGCTCCCATAAATTCACGTCTCCGGGATGGGACAGACAGCTCGGAAAGCCGCGTGATCCCAACGCCAAGACTTGCTGCGTTACCATTTCCCAGCACGTTTCTCCATGAGCACTCTGCCAGCAGACTCGTTAGCTGTGACATCTCATTAAAGCAACCGTCCTTGGGGGAATTGGCTTGCACACAGGAGTGCTGGGTTTGGTGTTGCCATTTTCCTCCCCACCTTCAGACAGGAGCGAGGACCGAGCGGTGGGAGAAGACCCGTCTGTTGGGATACACGCAGCAACTCCCCTTGCTGCAAGGGAAAATCTGCAAAGGGAAAGTCAGACGGAGAAGTCTGCACACATCAAAAAGAAATAATTTCAGCAAAGTCACGATTATTTAAAAACCACACAGACAGTCACCTCCCTAGAGCTCTCATTGAGCTGAGGAGATGGGTTTGTCCTGTGCCAGGACCAGTTTCTGAGCTCACCAGCCCAGTGGGGATGGAGCTTTGCCCGCCAGCCCCACTCTGTCCCAGGGTCCCCACCCCGGCCGGCTGGGGGACGGGGAGTTGCAGCACCCACAGCCCCTGGACTGGAAGTGTTTCCTCCTGGAGAAGAAGTATGGAAATGACCTGGAAACTGGCTCTGGGTGGATTTAATCCCATCTGATTTCCTCTTCTGTGAGCTTCAACCAAGTCTTTTGAAATTGTTTCCACTCCTAAATAATGAGGTGTTTCCAGCATGGGATATACTCTTCATCAAATAGGAAAGCACCAGCCCCTTCATCTCCCTCTGCTACAGAAGACTAGGGCTTAAGTTAAATAGGACACAAGCATCCCTGTTGGGTAGACACCTAAATCCCATAATTCTAAGCCCAATTTTAAACAACAAAATGGGGCTGCAGGGGACCAGCAGAGTGATCGATCCCTGCAGCCATCCAGCACTTTGCTGTCCAGGGTGGTTGATTTTCACCGTTAGAAGTGATGCCACCCCCAGCAGTTGGCTGTTGTCCTGCATCACTGGCTCACCTCTGAGCTGCTTCCCATTGCTCAATCTTGCAGAAAAATCACATAAAATCAGGCTCTGAGGATGGAGGCCCCACGGTCTGCATGGGAAGGGTTTCCTCACCTCTAGCCCACATCTCTGCTGCTGACGGTTCAGGCCACAATTTCTGCCATTGGTAACTGTGGCCACAGAGGAAAAGGTGGTCCCTTCCTCTCCACCTTGCCCAGTTGTATCCCCTCTAACTTCTTTTCTCCAGACAAACAAGGGGAAGGGGAGGTTCCCTGCAGCCCAAGCGCTGGGGATGCTCAGCACATTTCTAAGGCAGGTAAGGCTTTTTCCAGCCCATCACAGCTGGGTCTGGAGCTCAGGTGTCCCAGCACACCTCCGCCCTGCCTTATTTCTCATATTTCACATGCGGCGGATTTTAGCATGACCAGCTCAGTGAAGGAGAAGAAAAACAAAGATGAAAAAGCTTTTTAAACCCCTTCACCCTATCTTTCTCAAGCCTCAGAGAAGCTCAGCCCCTCTCAGCGTGAGCTCCTGGTCCTGGGAGGACCTCGTTGTCCCTCCAATGGGACAGAATCAAGCCATAAAAAAATACAGGACTCCAAGCCCCTTCTCCATGGTTTTATTTTTCTGCCAGCAGCTGCCAGGAGCAGTCATGCAGCTCAAGGAGGTCGGATGGTATTTTTTCCCCATGGGTTGTCTTGACCCAGGGTTGAGTGAGCCCTGCCCTCCAGCCAAACCCAGCTGCCAGCAGCTGCAGCCGGGCCAGGCGCCCGCAGGGCTGTGGGGACCGTCCCCTGTCACACCGTTCCCACAGTCCCAGCCTTCGAAGGTTTCACCTTCTCTGAGGCGGAGCAGCGCCTAATGACAAGCGAAGGATAGTGCCACACCTGCAGAAAGCCATTTTTGGAAGGGCACCTGGGGAAGAAATGATTCCCATGTTGCTGCTCTGTAATCAGCATTAATTACTGGGGCTTGTGAAACCTCTTCCCCATTTACTCCAGGCAGCACCTGACGGAAACTGTGGGAATCCCGTCCAGCTGAGTCAGCCGGGAGCCAGGGAGGGAACGATGGGCCCCTGCAGGGTGCAGGGATGAGTCTCTGGGGTCCCTCCCTCTGCCCCCCAGCCCATGGGGATGGGGTTTTGGCCAGGGGGCTGCAGGGCTGGTTAATACACCAAAGGACCGCCAAGGCTCATCCATCTCACCCTTCCCAACAAGGTGCTGAGGTCCTTCCCCAGACAGGAGACAACCTGGGACATCCCTGGGCTTGGGGGTGGGGGGGGTTGTGGGTGTTTAAATGTGCTGCCCTTTAAAGCATCCTTGCTCCCCAGCCCTGCCTCAGACAGCAGAGCAAAAGGACTGTCCCCAGCAGAACATTTCCTTGGGTGTTTGCCTTTACCCCAGCTCATTGCCTTCAGCAACACCCTGAGGTGTTATTACGGGCTGGGGGGAAAATCCACCCCAAAAGCCTAACCCCAAGCAGCCACTCCGTCACCACCAAATGGCAGGGTACCACTGCCTGAGTCACTTCTTTATTCTTCTCTTTATTTTTTAATATTAACGATTGGAATGAATCAGGACATTTCATCATCTGGAGCTGCTTTGGAGTCATCTAACCCTGCCCCAGTGACTCCTTGGTGGCCTGGGGCTGCGGACACATCCAGCCTCTCCCCCCTGGGATGGGGCCGGCTGCAGCCTCACCCCCAAGCTGGCAGTGTTTGGCTTCAAAATAAAATGATAAAATAAGAGGAAAAAACCCCTCCCTACCCGCAGGGGCTGTTTTCTCCCCAGGTCCTTGCAGCAGCTCAGGGTGCTCCAGCATCCTAGGGGGGCCGAGGGTGACCCCAACCACCACCCTGGGTGGGGGTCCCAGTGGCCCAGGGCATCATGATGGGTGTCCCAGGGGCAATGCCCGGGCGTCCCCCAGCTTTCCACATACCATCACCGCTGTGACCCCCCCCCAGCGGTGGCCCCAGCCCCCAGCTGCCACACGGGACCCCCCATCCCTCCCCAGGGACCCTGGCGTCCCCTCACCCTCCCACTTGACCTAACCTCCTGTCCATAAATGGAGAGGTTTGAGAGCTCGTCCCCGGGGTGGAGGAGGAGGAGAAAAAAGGAGAATAATGCCAAGAATGCAGGACACAACGTGAGGAGCCCGGTCCCGGCCCCCCGGCGCGGGCTGGGGGCTACAGGGGCGGCCACCCCGGGTGCTGGGGGAGCCCGGCCAAAGCCTGGCCCTGGCCCCCTAAGCCACCCCGGCCACTGGAAGGAAAGGTGCTATTTTTGTTTCTCTTTCTCTGCATTTCTCACCAGCTGGGGACTTTCCG
>VYZV01028855.1:150271-161102 GCA_013401275.1 Pandion haliaetus | reverse complement strand
GTCCCCTGCAATGCCATCATGTTGCAGCAATGTGTCCCTGTGCAGATGATGCCCCCACCCCTGCAGCAGCATCCCCTTGCAACGATGTGTCCCACTGCAGAGACATGTCTCCCCACATTCTCTCTCCCCTTCACCCCTGTGCCCACAGGACCCCCAGCCTGCGGGAAAGCCACGCTGGGATGGACGTGGGACAGAGAAGTGGCCTCAAAGGTGGGTGGCACGGAGGGTGCCAGCACCCACGCACCCTGGCTGGCACCATGGGCCAGGCCTCCACTTGGGGCCAGCATCCAGCTCCTTAAAATAGAAAGTGAAAACATTCGGGTGCCCTGTCCGGATGGGTAGGGGGGGGGGGGTCCATCCCCACCTCCACCGGCCACACACTGCCCCAGCGTCTCGCCACCCACCCTACTCCCCAGCCACCCTGTCCCCAAACCGGCGGTGCCCATCCTCAAGGTCAGGGTGGATCCCTTTGGGTTCTCTCGGAGAATTGCTCCAGCGGCTCACTCAAATCCTCCATAAAAGGAAAAACAGCCGGCAGGTAGCACTGCCAAACTTAGTCATCCCCAGTCCGGCAGCGCTCACAGCTCCGTCAGCAGCAATTTCCTCTCTGCGTTCCCCTCTGCGAGGGGGGGGGACAGGGAGAAATGGCTTTGCCTCTGCAAATGCCATGCTGAAAGCACCCTGTGCCGGCCGCGGTGCACCGGGCTCGGCCAAGGGCCGCTGCCGGACTCGGTGGGCTTGGGGAGATGCTGCCATGGTCCCACACAAGATCCAAGGGGGAAATGCACACCCTGGGGCAAGCAGAAAGCTTGGTACCAGGTGCAGTGGTACCACGTGCAGTGGTACCACAGTTGGTCAGGCACCAAAATCTCACTTTCTCCAAAAAAAATTGGTCTAGAGGCACAGAAGCATAAATGCACCTGGGAACACCTTGAAGCATCTGGAGTTTGGTGGGTGAAGCCTGTTCACTGCCCATGGGACGGGCATCACAGAGCCCATCATTAATATAAAGGACCTCCAGCCCATCCAGAGCACAGGGACTGGATCCTGGTCCCATCCTGGTGCCGGGCTGGCTCCAAGGGTGAACCCTGAGCTGGCCCATCCTTCCCCAGCCATACCCAGAGTGGGACATGGGGCATCCCTGGGTCCCCCCCACGCCAGCTCCTCCAGCCCCAACTCTGCCTCGATTTCCCTGTGCAGGAAGCAGGGCTGGTCACCCGCTCCACCCCGGGGTGGTTTAACAAGCCCTTAAGAAGCGACTGGGGCTCAACACTGCCACGGCTCGGCTCATCCCTCCCAGGGATTCCCCACATGATGCATTCACCCGGGATTAAATGCCCCGGGGTGTGAGGAAGGAAGAGGCATTTTCTCCCATCGCCTCAGGGAGACAGCCCAGGTGTTGGTCCAGGTGGCCCTGTCACCTCACCACAGTGACATGGCAGTGCCCTGCTGTTCGGAGCCTTCCCCCAACCAAGGGGCTCGGAGGGGATCAGGGTGGTGGCATCCCCACCTGCACGATAGGGCAAAACACCCCAAAATACTCATGGGGAGGCCAAAGCAAGCAAAAGGACAACAGCCAGCACCGCAATTGTTCCAGAAGTGGCATTTCAGCTGGTTTTTCACTCCAGAGCTTTCCCAAATCCTGGCTAGACAAACCCACCCTGGATGGGCAGCCCCAGCAGGCAGCAATCTTGGCCGCACACTGACCGTCCGCCCTGTCCCCTATATTCCCCTTGTGCAACCGGTTCCTCGTATGGGGCAGAGGAACCAGTGATGACCCCCTCAACTCACAGCTTCACACGGGGAGCAAGACCCCCCCATCCTGGCCGTGCTCAGCTGGTACCAGCTGCTGCGAGGCTTTTGTAGGCAGCCTGCTGACCCCAGTAAATGATTCACCCCAGCCATAAATGACTGGGGAATTGTTCTGGTGACATCCCGCAGCATCAAAGGCACACACAGGGCCATGGGGTACACAGCATCCTGGGGGTGAAGGGAGCCCTGAGGGATGACCAGGGCTGCTTCGGGGTAGTTTGTGCTTTTCTAGTGCAGTTTTCCTGCATGCTTTGGTGAAGGGTGATCAGGTCTGTGCTGAGGCCAGGTTCCTCCCCGAGTCCCACCAGCAGCAGTTTCAGAATCATCCCTATCATGTGGGGTGGGGGTCTGGGGGACCCACAGCCTCTCTTGTCCCTGCGCTGCGTATCATAATCTTGGTCAGGCTGTCATGGAATAGCGGTTACACCATCACTTTGTAAAATCACAGCACAAGATGAACCAGCCCAAGCAATGAGGTTGGAGTCTGCTGTCAGTGGCACCGAGCCTCCAGCTTCACTGGCAGGCATCGGCCAGTACTGGGGCACCCAGTTCCCCTTGCTGCAACGCTCACTCCCACCCTGCGCCCAAATCCTGCAGCACCAGCTGCCAGACTGCTGCAGAATCCTGGTTTGTGTTTGGAAATGATGCACAAGAGCAAGGGATCTTGCTCCCGGAGAGCCGCAGCACGCCCAGAGGGGATCACAGACACTCCTGTGAGGACCTGAGCAGGCAGCAAAGCCTCCACGCTCACTCCCCTTAGCTGCTTTGTTCGTCTCCATATTGTCCACCCTGCCAAGGATTTCCATAAGCTGCAACACCCGTGCAACCCACTGCAAAGCACAGCCAGGCTGCTGGGTGGCAGTGTCGGGATGCACACTGCACTGCGCAGAGCTGCACGCAGGGCTCTGCGCGCCCAGACGCCCGCTGCATGCAGGACTGCGCAGGCCGAGATGCACGCTGCACGCAGGATCACGCACGCCAAGATGAACACGGGATTGCATGCACTGAGGGGCAGACTGCACATACGTACCTCGGTATGTGTGATCCCAACACACGTGGTCACATGCACCAAGGCACACATGGGATTGCACACACCAACATGCATATCACACAAGGAATTACATGCACTGAAGTGCACGCTGCACAGGGGATTGAACATAGGGAAGTGCACACTGCACATGGTATCACATGTACCAAGGTGCACACTGCACATGGGATTGCACACACCAACATGCATTTTGCACAAGGAATTGCATGTACACAGCACACGGGATTGCACACACCAACATGCACCCTGCACGTGGGAGCGCACACAGCAAAGCACACACAGCGCAGGGGATCATGCACACCGAGGTGCACACCGCACGTGGGATCACATACCAACATGCATGTTTCACAAGGAATTGCACACGCCAAGGTGAATGCTGTATGTGAGATTATACATGCCAACATACACATTGCACAAGGAATTGCACGCAGAGATGCGTGCTGCAGGTGGGATTGCACACTGACCAAGGACCTCAACCAGCTCCAGCCCTCCCCACCGACACACGGTCTCTGCTCCTCGCCAAAGGCCTTTGCTTTGTCCTGCAAAGCGACAGCAGTCCCTGTCCCATCCCCTCTCCCTCCAGTGACCCTCAGGGTGGCTCTGCACAGGGGACCCAGTGCCTTCCCCAGAGCGCAGGAAACCCAGTCTCCAGCCCAGTTTTAGGGGCACATGCCCATGCCCAGGGGACAGCTCTTCTCCCCCTGGACCCCCCGGCCCCACATCATCCAGGGTTTATTCTCCTTCTCGCCTCCATTTCCAGCCGGGAAGCTCTCCTACGGTTCAACCCCAGCTGACAAGGCACCGCAGGAGCGGGGCTGGGGAGGGGGTCACCAGCACCTTCACTAAAAGGGGGGGCTTCACAGGCAGGCCAGGCCCACCCTATCCCTGACACCCTTGCAGGCACAGAGCCCCACACCGGGCAGTGCAGCAGCCCCTTCCCGGCCCGAAGCCGAGGGGCCTCCCGCCTGCAGCCGCCGCTGGGCCGGATGCTGAGACCCAGGGCCCCCGCACGAAGGTTTTGGGTTTCAGTGGCAGCCCCCCCCAGCCCCGCATTCCTGCCTTCCCGGGGGCCTCCCTGCAGCCAGCCCGGCCGCAGGCTTGCCGAGAAGCAGCATCCCCCCACCCCGCCACATCTCTCCATAGCCCTTCGCCCACCAATAAAGCTGGCTTGACAGCCCCTGTAATGGGAAGTGAAGGCAGTGGTGGGATGGAGGGGCGGGGGAGGCGAAAGCCCCCCCTCAGCTCCCATTGCCACTGGTTTCACACCAGGAGCCCCCGAGTTTGCCAAGCTGGAGGTTGGATCCAGCACCTCTTCGCAGAGCACATACAGAGTCACGCTCAATTCAAGAAGGGGCTCCAAATTTTGGGCATCATGCCCCCACAACCGCCCCTCCTTGCAGGCCCCACAGGAAGGACGGCCTCTGTTGTCATCCCAGATGTGGTTTTCCACATGCCATGTGACAAGCATGGCTGGGATCCCTCTGCCTCAGTTTCCCCATGCGCAAAACTCTCTCCAGCCTCACTGGGGCCCTATAAGGATGCATAGGAAGCCCAGACACTAAAGTGAGTCGGGCATGGATATATCCAAGGAGAGAAATGAAGCGCTGCAAGGAGTCCCAGGCTGTCCAAGAGCCAAAATCCTGGTCTGGGACAATACTCCCTTCTCTCCTACAGCCCTGAGCACCCCCAGCCACTCTCAAACCTATAAAAGCACAGCCTGCCCTGAGCAAGAGCAGGAAGGTTTCTGCTTGCCCCAAAGGCTCCCTCTGCCCTTCCAGCAGCCATTGCCCACCAGTGGGTCAGTGGCTGAGGCAGCACGGTCCTGTGCACTGGCTGCTGGCAGTGCTGCCAGGACAAGCAGTGACACCAGGACAAGCAGTGCCATAGGCCACAGACCCCCCCGCCCCCAGGCTGCTGCTGGGAGGTTTGCAAGCACATGAGAAAACGCAATGGGGAGCAGGATATCAAATCACTTGGGGACCCAATTCACCTCTTTCCACCAGCTCCCCCATTTCTCAAAACCACAGCTCAACTGGAACCCCATCCAAAACCAGAGGGGGGGGACAGTGCCCCAAGGAGGCAGAGATGGGTCCCCCCAGCCCAGCACCCACAGGAAGCAGGGGAGGGTTGGGTGGGAGGTACAGGGCTAATCCCCAAAGGCCCCATTCCTAATCCTGACTAATGGACTCTTTTCACCATCAACAATAGACCTATCCATCTGGAAGGGGATCTCCTGGCCCAGGAAGGCACAGCTGGCAGGGGCCATGCTTGGGCTGGGAGGTCTGGGCCCCCACCTCAAACCACTGCCTCCAGCCCCTTCCCTGAGCCAAAATCCCAGCCCCCACCTGCCCCAGCTCACCCTGCTGCAGATATGGGTGCATGCGCTGCTGCTGCCTTGCATGCCACCCCAGGATGCCCTGGATCAAGGAGTCAAATGACTCCCTCACCCCCTCTCCAAGCCACAGACAGTAAACCCCCCACCCCTGCCCCTCTCAGCCCTTTATAGGGATCCCCTGGGGCTTCCCAGCTGGCTCCTATAACTGCTNCCCCGCCTGCTCTGGAGGTGCCTGGGGGGAACCCCCTGGTCCTTTTGGGGCTTGGCCTTGGTTTCTGGTTTCTCTCCAGGCTGAGCCTTAGCCTTCTCACCCCACCGGAAGGGTTTGCACACAAACTTGTGCACCCATGGGTGCAGCCCCTGAGGGGACGGGGGTCTTGGCACCAGCCCCCTGCAACAGCATCCTGCAAAGGGTGTCCATGCATTCACTCCAAAGCTGCACCTCAAGCCTGCAGCAAGAAGCTGGGGAGATGGCAAACACAAAAACATCAGCTGCCACCTCCTCCTCGTTTCCCATCCTTGGTGGCTTCCTCCCTTGTTCTGCTTGCCTTGTCCCTTGTTCTTGACATCCCTCCCCACTGCCCTCTGACTCATTTCCAGCTGCTCCAAGGCTTCTCCATCCCTCTGATGTCCTCTTTGGGATGCACCATGCACCATCCCAAGGTGAAGCCGGAGCCACTGCATTGTGTGTGATCGTAGCAGTGATGTGCCAGCAATAGGGACCGCCATCCCAGCCATGCTCAGACCAGCTTTTTGGCATGCTGTGGGTTCGGAGAAAGCAGGGATTCAGGCAGTGTCATTCCTCTGCCCACCAAACCCTTCGGCAACCCTGGATGAGGCCACGAGCAGAGGCAGCTCTGAGGCCGGGCATCGGGCATGATGCACCGACCTCAGTAGGAAACATGGATCTGGGCATGACTGAGCGAGAAAATCAGAGCAGAAAGGAGCTGCTGTCGCAAGCTGAGTCACCTGCTCCGCCTGGCGCTGCTGAGCGGCTGGGACCGTGTTATTTTGGAGAGCTGCGTGGGCAGATGCTGATAACACACTTTCTTCTTCCCTGCAAATTCTTCTGCGCTCACTCCGTGCCGCAGCGGGGAATTAAAAGCGGGGACGTGTGCGTTGGGTGATGGGGCTGGCACTGAAGTCTTCCTCTTGGCCTCCTGGTTTGGGTCACGGCTGCGGCTTCAATGCTGACGGGTGCAAGCTGCAGGCAAGAGCTGAGCACATGCACACTCGTTGCACCTCTGGGCAGCGGCACCTCCTGCTGCCACAGACCGACACAATGCCGGCCCTGGCCGAAACCTCCGCCCCAGAGCAGCCCGGGGGAGGAGGGCAGCTGGCATCGCCCGCTGCCGGAGCCCCCTCTGAAGTGGTTTTGGGGCCAAAATTCACCACTGGGCTGTGCATGGGCAGCCAGTGAGAGGCAAACACACTGTGACACTGCCTGCGGGTCGGGTTTTTGGTCCTTTTTTTTGAAAGGCTGGAAAGCACCCCCTGCTACCTGATTATTTTGGCCCACAAAATGCCCTGTATCTCTCATCTGCTCCTCCTGGGCACTGCCATGGGGTTATGGATGCCTCGTGTCCCAGCAGAGTCCCCAAGGACCAGGCAGGGCGCTGGGTCCAGGACAAAGAGCGTAGTTCCCACCGCCGAGGTTGATAACTGCTACGCAAAAGGTCTTTTAAGCTTTACCAATAAAATTCATTCTCCTGCTGGATGAACCAGCCTCCGGCCTCCATCCCACCTCCATGAGGTCCTTGGGGAGAGCTGGAGGAAGGGGCAGGTTTTCACCTTAGCTTCTGATAATGTAAAAACCACACTAGAAAACAAGCTTGGGCAGGAAGAGAGGGACAAAATCCCAACCCAGACCCAGGACTGCCCAGCCATACGTGCTTTTCCATCCACTTTCCTCCTTCATTTGTTTGAACCTTGCCTATGCCTAACACCCAAACTGCTTGAAACAGGGTGCTTCAAGCACTTCCATCCCTTATTGTGCTCTGGATGCAATTAAATAAAGCTAACAGGGTAAACCCAGCTAATAAAGCGCCAAGCAAGCACCATGACCAATACCATGACCGCTCCTGATGGCTGCGAGACACGGGGACATGTCTGAGCCCTGACAGTGCTCCACTGCCATCCCTTGCTTCCCGGGTCCTGGGGCTGAGCAAGCCCCCTCGGGGCAGCATCCCATGGGAAAAATCCCCTGGGAACAGGATCTGCCGTTCTGTGACCCTCTCTTAGGGCTGCCCTTTGTTTTCCCTGGGGCTGCTGACTTTTTTTTTTAAATACTGCCTAATACAATTTTAATGAGGCTGGGGCGCCTGCCAACTGTCAGGACAGCCGCCGGAGAACCTCTGCTGAGCTGCCTGGTGGCATATGGCAGCAAGGCTGGGGCAGCCAGGCACCCCGGGGTGTCTCCCGTGGCCCCCAGCAGCAGCAAAGAACACGTCGGGGGCCCTGGGGAGATGCAGCCTCCAGCCATGGTGTTGGGTTTGCACTTGGAGCTTGTTCCTGGCCCTGGTCCAGCGCTCCCTGATCGCTGGGTGGTTTTGGCAAAGACCTTTATCCCACCAGAGGACAGCTTGCTGGGCTGCACAAGGTCACCCTGTCCTGCACAAGGGCTCCTGTTGTCACCAAGCCCTGTCCTGTGAGGGTATGGAGGTGGCTGGAGAGATGGTAGTCACCTGGTGGTGCAGTCCCAATCTCTGCTAAGCCCCTCCACACGGTGAGGGGGGTAGCTGCACTGGGGGGGCTTCCCAGGCCAGCCTTGGCCATCTCGCAGCAGCTGCCACCACCACAAGGACATCGACACCCCCGGGATGTCTGTCTACACATGCCAGCGATGTCGAGCCAGGGTTTGCAGCGTGCAGGGCTCCCGGGGGAAGCAGGCGGCCGTAAGCCAACCCGCGTCCCCTGTGCTGCTGGGATGAAAACCTGCGAGCAGCCCCTTTGCAGCGAGCCCCCGGAATCACTCTACCAAGGACGAGGAAGGCTCAGGCCAGGCTGGCAGCTGAGATGTGCCTTGAAGCCAGAGGACAGCCACGGTCCGAAGGGTGGCCCGGTGCCACCGGGTCCGGACACCCCATGTGACGTAGCTGTGACCCAACGGGCTCTGTGTGCTGGAGGAGATGGCTGGACACACAGCCCAAAGCATCCCCCGGCTGCTGTGCCTCGGGCTGCTGCCTCTGCCTCCATGCTGCCCCTTCACCCAGGGACATCTCCCGCTGCCCTGGGACGGCTCCGCTGCCCTCCCAGGGGACACAGGGATGAAACAACCCGTTGCGCCTCAATAATGTTTCACCAGACATTGCCATAAGCTGCGTTTGCCATCTCTGCCATGGCCCAACCCCAAGCCCCTCGTGCCTGTCGTTGGCACCGTGCTGGCGTGCCTTGCAACCTGCCCTCCCTGCAGCGGCCCCGGCCACCAGCTCCGTGTTCAAGCCTGATTTCACAAGCTTGACTAAAAGCCCTGGGACCGCTCGCAAACGAAGCCGAGCTGCAACAAAAAGCATCCAGGCAAGCATGAAAATCTGAGGGTGTTTCTGTGCCCGAGGCAGGCAAGACAAGGGTCACTCCATGACCGGGGCTCCTTTTCTCTTTGCTTTTCTTTTTTGGAGCTGGGGTTTATTTGAAGTCCCAGCGGGTGACTCACGCAGCCCCTCCAGAGGGGACATGGCCACGTTCCGGAAAGCCCTTGTCATGGATGCTGTGTGCCGGGGATTGGGTCTCCTGTGGAAGCGGTGGTAGGAGGGCGGTGGCGGGGGGTGTGTGTGTGTGTGTGTGTGTGACCTCAGAAGCGTTTAGTCACGGCAGCTTGCAAAGTCGACGGGAAATGCAATATATAGAGGGAAACCCAGCGCTTTCCTTACTGCTCCAGCGCACCCGGCATGCACGGATGCACTCAGGAGACATGTTTTGGCTGCTGCATCCCCAGGCCCGGGGGTACTGGTCATCCTTTGCTGCCACAGTGCCATGTGAGGACATCTCAGACAGGATTTGGGGATCTCCCGTCGCCCCCAGGCAGAGGGTGCAGGCAGGGCGGGTGCAGGCAGGCTGCCCACTCTGTGAGGGCAGGCCCTGCTGAGCCAGGCAGTGCCAGCCTTCCACGCCATGCTGCTGGGCGGTGGGGAGAAATCGGGGTGTTTTTTTTTTCTTTTCCCCCACATAATTGCCTTTTTTTTTTGTTGTTGTTGTTGTTGAGCAGAAAAGCCATTTCTTTCTCAGCCTCAGCACCATCTGCCTGCTGCGGCAGGAGAAGGCAGATCCCAGCAGCTGTGGGCCCAGGCAGCTGCTCGGCCTCATGGCTGGGTCCTAACGCCTGGGTGCTTTCAGCAAGAGGAGCAAAAGGAATTTGCAAGACAAACGTGAATCTGCCTCGCTGGAACTGGGGGGATATTTGTTTCCAACCCAGCTGAGAGGCTGTGGGGTTTGTTCTGGTTGCAAATGGTGTGTCTGTCTGTCTGTCCGGATTTGCGGGGCTGTGCGGCAAGCACAGAGCACAGAACAGGTCTGGCCAAGGCATCCAGGAAAACAAACCCCATCTAAACCTGGCAGGTTTGCCCCGGGGCAATTGTGCCAGTGAGCCCCGGGGCAGAGGTGGGTGGTTGCGGTGCAGCCCGGAGGTAGAACGGGGGCTCTAACCAGCATGGCCAGTGCAGAACCAGTGGAGCCTGGAGGGCCCAGGGGAGATGGGGGCTGGATGCAGCCCTGCCCCGGGCGGGGGCTGTGAGCCTGGGGAAAGTCTTTGTGCCAGCCAGCCCTGAGCACCCTGTTGCACGCTCCCACCCGCACCCATGCTCCAGCCCTTCCCTTGTCCCGCTTCAGCTGTGGCAGGCGGTTCAGCTCCCTGATCCAGCTGAAAACCATCTCCTGTGTCGCTCCCATCCCTCTTTCTCCGATTTTCTGTTTCTGCACGTTTCCCCAGCAAACAGCTCATTTTCCCCAGCCAGCTCTCCCCTGTGAGCATGCAGGAGCGTGCGTGCAGCCGGGGGGGGTCTTCAAATCTGCCACCCCAACCACGCTCCCCTTTATCTGTGTCTGTTTCCATGTTACAGACATGGGAAGTGTCCCTGTCCCCAAGGAGCAGCGGGCAGCAGCCCTGGGCAGCACGGGCAGCTCTCCCTGTGCTGCACCCAGGCCGCGGTGGCTCCCTGTCCCGGGGGCAGCCCTGCCGTACGTGCCACCGGAGCGTGGCCTCGCACTTGCACAGCAACGCAGCTCACCTACACCCTGAGAAACGGCCTCAAAATACCCACCTTGCGCAGGAGTGCCCATGTTTTGCTTCTGGTTTTGCTGGGGAAATTTAGGTTCCCCAGGGCTCAGATGCTCCAGCCTCACTGGTGCCTGGCACCGGGCATTGGGACGGTTCTGAGATGGCGGGGGGCCACGGCATCATTCACCCTTCTCCCCTTCTCTCCTGCAGCCCTGCAGCGTGGCCAACAGCCTGGGAGGGGCAGAGGGGTGCGGGGGGGGGTGTCCGGCAACGTAGGAGGAGTCTTGCAATGGGATGGGGTCTTGCAACGCAGAGGGGATTCTTGCAACACAGGAGGGGGACTTGCAGTTCAAGGGGATGTCTCGCAATGCAGGGGGTGGTCTTATAATGTGGGGGGATCCTGAAATGCATAGGGGGTCTTGCA
>VYZV01028855.1:112906-138453 GCA_013401275.1 Pandion haliaetus | reverse complement strand
AAAAAAAAAAGAAAAAAAAAGACCAAAACAGTATTTTTGTTAGTCTCTATTTATATATGCTCTCCGTGGCACTGTGTTACCAGCTGTTGTCTGTACTAGGTCTGCATTAGAGTATAATGCTGTTTGTAATGGGTGATGCTGACGTGTTCGTTAGGGTGTTGAAAGGCACTTTATCCTTTGGGGCCTTCCCGGGCCGGTATTTGTTCCCTGCAAACACACCAAGGAGCCTTTTCCACCCCTCCGAGGGCTCCCACCAGGGAGGGAGCACTGGTGTCCCCCTCACCACCCCATGCCAGGGGTGCTCGCGGCATCGCTGCCGTGCCAAAACAGGGCCAGTCCCTATTGCCAGCGGCAAGGTAGGGGCTCATCAGCCTTAAAGCCACGCGGAGGGCTAACCCTCCCATAGGTGCTTGGTGCTAAACTCTCAGCTGGGAGAGCGAGCAACCCATCCCCTGCCAGGGGCACAACTCCAGGCCGGGGGCCCTCGCCAGCACAGGGGATCCCGGCTGGGACTCTACCTCGGCTCCGCGTTCACATCGAGGGGCTGCCTGCGCTCGCATGGGCACCGCGCGCCCGCCCACCCGGGGACCCTGATGGCCCTCGAAGGACCGAGTGTCTTGATGAAGCCCTGAGTGACCCTGTGACTTGGCACACACACTTTTCGCTGGCCTTCACCCCTTCCCTGTGTCGCCTCCTCCCTGTCCCCCATCGCAGTTTGAACCATGTAACTCCCGCTCTGGCTTCTTCTGTGTGACACTAGGTCAACATCTCTCCTGTCTCCTCTTACCGGGTGTTGTGACTCTGAAAACATCTCACTCTGAAAATTTTCAAAGTTTTGGGTTTGTTCATTTTTTGGTTTTGGTTTTTTTTATTATTATTTTTTTGTAAGTGCCATTTGTATAACTTAAAAAAAAATAGCTTCAAATGGAGAAAGATGAATAAAAAATAAAACCTGCATTCGGATAGAAGCAGTGGTGCGTGGTCTGTCAGGGCAACTGGGGCTGCCAACAGCCTTTTAGCAAGGCATGACTGTGAGCATGGAGCATTTGGGGTGGCAGAGCCTTTGGGGGGGGACCAAATTGCTTCACAAAGCTTGAGCTGGCTCTAGAAGGCTCAGATCTGTTGGCGGGAAGGGAATGATGACCAACAGGCTCATTTCCACCGAGCAGGCTTAAAGCCAAAGCTGGTTGGAGGCTGGGTCACCTCTCGAGATGCTCAGAGCAGCCCTAAGCCACGGAGGCCAGGGGCATCTTTGAGGATGGGTGCCCCACGCATGGGTCAGGGAGATGCACCCGCAAACCAGCTCTCCTGCTCCTGCAGCCGGGAGCGAAGCCATGCCCCCCCTTCAGCCTGGCAGCACTGAAGGAGCTGCTTTTTCTCCCTCTGGCTCAGATATTTTGCTCCCCCACCATATGATGGCCCTGAGGGGGAGGCACCTGCCGGGAGGGAAGACTGAGGGGATGCTGGTTTCAGATACATGGCATGGGGGGTGTGTGTCAGCAATAAGCCCCCTCCTCCTCTGCTTGCTTATGCAGAGAAGGGGAAGATAAAAAAACTGCTAAGGATGGGAGGGAGGTGGGAAGCCCATCCACTGCAGCCCAGCCCAGGACAAAACACAATGTTCAGCTGGAGGAGCCGGGATGTCCGGGATGTGCCCCCACTCCTCCTGAGACAGCCAAAACGAGCCCTAAAACTCCACCAACCTGCTCAGGTTTGATGCTGGAGCCAACCTCAGTTTCGACGATGAAGACGGGGTGCCGCACATGCTTATGGAGGGGCCGGGGGCCAACTCCGTCACCCGTGGTGAGAGCAGCCAGCCCCTTTGCTGCTCGCCATCTCCCGCAGCCCGGCTCGGCACCTGCAGGTCACTGACGGGCTCCTGTTTGGTTTTTAAAATCTAAAGTTGGTTTGGTAAAAGCAAGGTTTGGGAAAGCGGAGTTGCCCAGCTCTCCCCCCCCCTCCAACACACATCCCGGGGAGCACGGCGGGAGGACATTGCCAGGAGGGACCTTCAACTCCAGACATGGGTTTAAGCACCGCGGCAAGGGCCGAACGAAGGAAGGATGTTCATGCCTTGATACAAACGGGGTGAAATTAAGGCTGTGCAGGAAACGCTGAGCAGCTCCGATTGCCACAGGCTGGCTCTCGCCCCGCCAGCGACATTCGCGTGTGCATGAGCAAACCCGGCCGTGACACCCGGCCTGGGGAGGGGGTTTCGCCGGCACAGCCGGGGGGGTACCCACGCAGGGAAGGGGCTCCGGAGCCGCTGTGCTGCGGCAGGGAGGACCCTCAGCCTTCCCCTCTCCCCCAGTCGCCAACACACATTTCCTCTTGCTTTTAAGGCCAGATTCTGCATTTACCATTGCTGCTGCAAGGGGGGAAAAGCCCCTGCCCAGCCTTTCCCCCCATGCCGCATGCATCCTGGTTTCCATTTAAAGGAGCGACTGGAAACCATTTTCTATCCCGTCCAGTTCTTCCTCGGGAGCATGTGGAACATATTAAGCTTTTCCAGGAGGGTCAAATGGGTTTTGCCTTGTAACTTGCAGAGGTTTCAACCACGCAGGCTGAGATCTGGCAAAACAGCCCTGCCTCCTCGCCCCTGCTGCCGCCTCTCATTAGCCCCAGCACCAAGCTGGCGCAGTCGGGATGGAAGGTCAATTCTGCTGTAACGACAGCACAGAGGTAAAAGCCAGAGTGCACAAATTTATTTACAAAAAATTCAAATTACAATATAATACAGGAACTTTTTACACACAGAATATTAGAACAGTTTGCTACCAGAAGGTAAAGAAAAATATTTTTTTGTTGTGGTTTTTTTAAAATTTTTTTTAATAAACCACCTATTTATTTTCAGCTATTGTTATACAAAGTTGCAGAACATGCACATCTTTACAGGGTTTCTTTCTTTTAATATAATGTTTTGCTAAGTGCAAATACTAAGTTTCTCTCTCCACCTTTTAAGGCAAGTAAAATGGGACACTGCAATTAACCATAAGAAGTACCTGTTATGGGATCAGCCTGGGCACAGCAACCTCCAAGTCGCCTTTTAAAGGACAAATGGTTTCAAGGACGGTGGGGCAGGCGGGAAAACAGGATGCAGGAGTTAAGAGACCAGATCACAGATGGCTCTGGTGGTTGTGCAGTAAATTTTTTTTTTTTCTTTTTTTAAAATAAATCAACACAGATCCAAGTGCTATCAGCAACCACAACTCGAGGTCTCTCGGGTTAGAGGGGAGGAGCAGCCACGCGCTTCAGCTGTGGAGTAAATTTTGGTGAAATGAGTGTTTCCTCGGGGAGAGAAGCAGCGCCGGGAGCCCAGCGTCACCCCAGGACCGGGGGGAGGGCTGAGCCCATCGCAGGGGCTGCTGGGCACAGTTTCACCGCCCCATCACAGACCGAGCACCGATTTCCCTTCACTTAGACACAAAATAAGCTCATGGTTTTGCAGAGGACACGGGGACAGCGGTCCTTTTTCCCCCTACCTCTACCGGGCTCCTGAAGGACCATGATTGCTGCACCATGGCAGCAGAAGACTCACACCCTAAGCAGGCCGGACGACGGACACCAACCTCCCCTTGCCATCTCTGCCCAACATTTCTCCATCCCTCTCGCTCCACCTCTCACTTCCCTCTGCCAAGACTTCGTTCTTGATACCCATGCATCTCTAGACATGCACCAAAAGATGGGACTAGACCATCGTTTTTTGCTCATGCTCCCAGCTACGCAGTGCTGTGTGACACATCACATTTCCTTCGTAGTTTGGCCCACCGGTTCAGCAGCTGAGCCCTGGCTGCCCGACCCACCCCCACTGTGTGACCCCCCTTTGCACCAGCAGGTGCTGGGGGACAACCATGACCACCCTGCCAGAGAAAGGCACATGCTTTAGAAAGCCTTGAGGGCTCATCCAAGCCAGCCCTGGAGCCCAGAAAATTTCAGCTATTAAAAAACCCCCAGGATTCCCTTTCTATAAGGGGAAGCCACCCATGCTTCTTCTGACTTGGGCTCATTTTCTCGCCACCCGCTAACACTGTGAACCCAGCCCTCCCCAAATCCAATGGGACACCCTGCTCCTGGCTACCCCAGGAATCACTTGGTGCAAGGTAGTACTTAAACCTGGCTAAAACCCAGCTGAGGAGCAAGCAATAAGCTCCTGCAGCCCCCAGACTACTTCCAGAAAGAAATTAAAAGAAAAAAAAGCAAATGATAGCAGCAAGGGAACACCACTTGGTTATTAATGCTAGAGAGACCATGGCACTGTGGAACTGGAACAGAGCACTCTGCACGTTCAACCCAGAGGCAATGCCCGAGAGGGAAGAAATTGCTGACTTGGCTCCAAAAAGCGTGGAAGTCCCCTCTGGGAGACCCTCCTGGGGACACCAGTCCCCAGCTGCTGTCCTGGGCCACGGTGGAGGCTGCGTCTCTCCAGGAGCATCCCACCGGCAGCCCTGCGCCTATCACCCACTGCACGCCTGAGGAGATGCTGTGCCGGGAGCCGTAAGCAAGGGTTTGGCAGAGGTCGTGAGGTGGAGGCAGGGAGTTTTACCTGACAAACAAACAAAACCAAAAGACACCTAGATGATACAATTCCGGGGGGAGTAACGGGAGGGGAAGTGCACCCAGAGGGTTCCCAGCAGGGCAGAGCAGGACGCGGCCCAGACCAAACCACTCAGGGAATGACAGCACAACTGGGCTGCTAAAAGCTAGCCCAGTGTTTCTGGGAGGGTTTTTTTTTTTCCATTCCAACCATTTTCTTTTCTAGAGGGGGCCTGTACCAGACAGTACAGCCAAGGGCTGTGGGGAAAGGGCTTTGTGCCAACGCTCCTCCCACAAGCCCAGCAACTACACCCTCTGCTTCTTCACAAGGAAGTTTTGCTTTTCCTAAACCCTTGCTTCCTAAGCCCAGCAATACTCATGTTTGCCTTTTAACGTGCTTTTCCAAAGCCAATTAAACTGAAACACACATCTTCAGAAGTTATTAAGCGCCGCAGAAGCAGCCAGCTTCCTGCAGCACAAGGCTACAGCTGCCCATTCGGTTGCAAGGGGTTCAGCTAAGGGGGCTCCTGGCTCACTGCCGCCTGCATGCACGACTACAGGGGTAGTTCCTAATTTTTCTGCCACAGCACACATCACACATCACTGTCTACACATCTAACCGGGTATTTGCCCAAGCAGTTTTTGCAATGAAGGGCGCAGCTTATGCTCCGGGTGCTTCTACCAGCTGTTTGAGGACTGCTGCCAAAAGCGGGGGGAGATTTGGGGTACCAGATGAGAACAGCAAAGCAAAGGCCTCATTTTGGAAGCCGAGAGGCACCCAACTCTGGGGGGAAAAAAAAACCCCTGAGCCCTTCAAAGGGGCCAAGTACAGTTCAGCCAAAGATTAGGGTGCCCAAGTCTTCCGCTACTTGCTAAAGCCTTGAGACAGAATGTAGCTCTGGGCCTCCTAGCAAGATCTCAGCAACGAAGTGGCTGCTACATCCCCTCACTCCACTTGGAGAGCGAGAAATGCTAAAAACACTAGATTGACTTGGTTTTGAACAATTTATTTCTGCTGGGAGGTGCTAGCAGGTTACAGGGATGCTGGAGGACATGGGAACCCCAGTCTCATGCCTCTCCGCAGGCAGAAGGCTAGGGCAGCCGACTCCGGTTATCTTGCTCCTGAAGGTCTTACTCAGAGGCCAAGTCTCTCCTCCCTTGCCCCAAGACTCATTTGACTCTGCAGCAGCTGCTCTGGCCAGCAGGAAGGTAGGATTTTTGGAAAGTCCCCGAGGAATGGCTGCATCCCTGCACTCCACAAAGCCTCACTTTCCCTCCCAATAGCTGCCTAAACAGGCTTTGTCAAATCAAAATACCTGGATGTCCAACACTAGGGAAAGACCCCTTGGAAATGCAGCACCAAGCCCTGTTGGGTTGAAATGTTTGACTGCAAAGGTTCAGAGAAGCTCTAGAGAGGGGTGCAGCGCAGGTACGCTTGAGTCAGAGCAGGTCCCCTTGCAGCTGGCTAAACCGAGAGGGGCTGGAGCAGGAAGGGGGGGTGACGTTACTGGGGTGGCTTTGCCCTGCAGTGACTCTATGCCAAGTGCTGTTTGAACCAGGTCAGAACCGGTGTCGAGGCTGAGGGCCAAAGTGCATAGGCAAGTTGTGCTCCAGCTGAACATTGATCTGGGGAAAATCGTAGTTCACCCTCATGTTAGGTAACGGGGGGACGTAGGGGGCAGGGATAGGGCCGAGGTTGAGGGGGATGTTATTGTACATGGGACGGACAGGAGGGAGCGGGAAGGGAGGGTGCACAAAGGGGTAAGGGGGCATCCGGGGTTGATGGAGGTTCTGAGGAACGGGTCTGGGGATGACTTCAATTCTCTGGATTTTCTCCATGGGTTTTTCCGCAGGAGGGCCGATCCGCTTGAAGCTGTTCTCTGCAGAGGGAGGAGAGAAAAGAACCAGTCACCCCACAAACAAAAACTCACCAAGCTTTGTCCATGGTCTTACATTTGCAATTGGCATCCTCCACCCTGAGCATGTTCCTTAAGCATGCTCTCTACAGCATCACTGCTTGCCCCTTCCATGCTCCAGGCACCATGGAGCACAGCACTAGCTTTCCAGGTTGGCTCCTTTCATCAGTATGCAATTCCCCACAAAGGGGAAAACACCTCCTTTCACAGGGATGTGGGGCAGCTCCTTGCACGCCCCTGTGCCCTCCACCACAGAGCACAGAGGTTATGCTGCCCTTCAGCTACTTTGCCAAGTGGAGAGGAGACAGGTCTGTGCATCCGTGACACCCAGAGCCAACCGAGAGCTGGACACGAGCCTTGTGCTTCCCCATGGTCCCAGCTAAAGGCTGCAGGCAACAGCACTGTAAAGCTAGACTGGTTCCTGGGAGGAACAGGGTGACGGCTTGCAGTCCTTTCTGGAGCAAGATTTGGGTGATGCTTGGTGCAGCACAGCAATACATGAAGGAAAGCCTGCAAGCAGCCAGGGCGTGGGAAGAATCCAGTGAAAATCCAGAGACTTGTCAGTAGCTGGAAACTCTGTGGTCTCCCGTCATCCTCAGTCTGATCTCAAAGCACAGGTACAGACTGTGACTTACCTCCATTTTTCTTCCTTTGCTCCTCTTCAGCCTCTTTTTGAATCTCCTGGATTATCTTCTCATCATCTTCCTAGAAATCACAGGAGTGTCAAGAGTCAGTGGGCTAATTCCTGCTGCAGCAACCTTCTGTTCCCTCAGTACCGCTTTTCTTTTCAGCATGTGTTTGCATGGGAATAAAAAGGTAAATTTGGCTGCATTGTCCTCATTTGGGGTTGACCCAGGTTTAATTAAAAGCAAGGGTGCCATGGGGGTTGCAGCACAAGCAACTTGCACAGAGCCAAGCCTACTCTACGGAGTATGACTAAGAGGCTTAGATCAGCTTTCCAGGGAGATCAGTGCTAAAATTCGTTGACTTGATGGAAACCAGAGAACTGCAACCCAGCGACGCCCATCTGAAGAGTTGCTGGAGAGCTGTTAATCTTTTAAATGGCAACAGTCTATTAAATATTTACATTATGCTAGCACTTCTAGAGTTTTTGGCCCAACAGCTGGAATTAACACAACTTAAATCCTGGCTCTAGTAGCTAAATGGTGCTGTGACAAGGTCATTTAGATCTTATCTGTAACTCTGAGGAGGGCATAAATCACAATATGCTTCTTTAATGTCTATCTAGAGGTTATAGCAAGAATATTCAGACCCTCTGCTCAACAAGAACACAAGGACAAGCCAGAAATTGAAAGCATCCTGCTGCCCCTCATCACCTTCGGTTTTCTCAATCCAAAGGAGCAGCAGTGAGACCAAACAACACAGTGAAGCCTCAGATGGCTGACTGCAGGTATCTAGAGAGACTGTTTACACCACTTTCTACTAGATCAAGGAAGCATGACGGACAGAGTCCTGGAAGAAGACTATACAACTCCTGAGGCAGGAGAGGCTTGCCTGGAAGGATGGCCATGGGCACCCACAGCCCATAGGGTCCAGGCAGCTCTTGCCTTCACACAAGGCCATGCTAGCAAGGGCATGAAACCAGAGAATCACCCCCAATTCATGCTTCAGTATCAGCTGTCCACTCCCACGAAGGGCTGTGAAAAATGAGTTTCTTCACTGCACCACTGCATGCAACAGCTATCAGAGTAATAAAGATCACACCAAACAACTCGAGAGACAAATCCCTTTCAGTGCCAGGCGGCAGATGCTTCTGCTGGCCATATGTGCAGCAATGGCAACAGAGGTCCTCCTGGTCTCTGCAGGGTTGCATCTGCTGCTGCTTCATGTCCGTGGGGTTGAAACACTACCTGGCACTTGTAGAAAACAAATGAGAATAGCTAAGCCTCCTGGACAGTGTTTGTAGTCTTGGTGTTAAGTTATTAGGGAATAAGGCCAAGAACAGGAGCTGTTGGATGACACGCAACACCTGTATCAGGCATCAGCCACGCTGGGTCTACCTGCATATGAAGGAACATTTAGTTTGCTTCAGCAGTTCATCTGCAAGCGCTAATGGTGGAGCAGGAGGGAAACCCCAAGCCCCACGTACCCCATGATATGCAAGACTCTGCTTCATTTTATTCATCCTAATTTCAGTACTGCCAAAACTCATAAATTTCTTCCTGAACACTCTTAATGTGGAAAATATCCTCTATTTTGAAGAGTGCTCTGGGACTAAATACAAAATATGCTCCATGTGTGCAGCTACGTTGAAATTATTTTAAGTCTAGCCAGCTTCCCAGTTCCAATCTCATGGTCCTGCACATGTCTAGCAGCAACGCCTGGAGGCCTGCTAAAATGTCACCTCCTCTCGCCACCAGATAAGGTTTCCCTGAGAGACTGAAGTGACCTTAATCTGCAGAAAGCCATCAAACTCAATACTTCCCTCCCTTTTATTACTCTGTGAGTCAATGGTTAAAATTAAGACTTTCCAGGACATGCTTTCTTTTTTCCAAGCAGGCTGCTTCCATGGACAGTTAATTACAGCCTATCTATCTCCATAAAAACTGCTGAAGAATGGCTCTTCTGAGCCTATACAGAACTTCTAATTACCCCCCAAGTATCAGATTGCAACGTTCCCTGGCTGGAAGACAACCTGGGCATGATCTGCAACAGGCAACCCAAACATACTCTACTCCTTTGCTGCCCCAGTAGCACTCTCAAAGGGTGGCCTCTAAGCTTCAAGATTTCAGTATTTTTCTTCTCAGAATATTTTTTGCAATGCTGTTGAAAATGGAGATCGCCACCTCTCCCATCTTACTGCCACTTACCAGAAAAGATGCACCTGAAGGGTTTTTTAGTGATATGACAAGAAATATATTTTAAGCTCAACTGAACAAGATCACCCCTATCTCCTTTCCTCACACAAAGGCATAAACCTCACCTTAAAGCCTAGAAACATGCACAAGTCCCTTCTAACTTAAAAAAAAAAAAACCAAACCCTTTTACTTTAGTTAAGTCTGGGATTAACCCTCTGAAACAGTGCTTTCCAGAGACACCACTGTCCTGCCACCACCACCCATGATGCTGCAGCTCCTGCAAACCTCACTGTTGATACTGGTCAGTCCTGCAGAAGGCTGGGGACACATCAACAACACAACTTTACAAGATCCTCCTGCAGCGAGGGCTACTCCCCCCTCCCAGTTTAAACTGCAGCTGACCTCCACACTAATGAGAGATCCACAAAGCCATCTGCCCCTGGGGCTGGCGAGCCAGCTGCACGCACACCCAAGGTGATGCTGGCTCCAATTACTGCAGCTCCCAGAGCACCGGGGAAATGCATAACAGCAAACCCCATCTGCCAGATCTCCGAAATGACGTCCATCTCGCAAGGACAACATAAACCACATCACCTCAAATGCGGTAGCCAGAGACCCCTACTCAACTCCATCCCCTCTTGGTCTTCAAGACGGGGCACACCTTTCAACACACCCTGGATGCAAAAAAAACATGCCAAGAACAGACCCGGATCGGGATGATGAATTCCTGACTAGTTCCGTGACTCCAAATCACAGCAGAGGCATAACAAACCACGTCTCCAAGAACAGAAGTTATCAGCTTTGTTGCTTCTCTGCTGATAAAAGTGTATTCTCGCATTAGAAAGTTAAGCAGTATTTATACTTAATCCCAACTACCAAGCCTTGGCTTAGAATTTTTTTGCATTAGTATTTCTGAAAAACTGGTATCCACTAATATAGGAAGAACAAAAATACATTGCACTTCCTACTTAAGAAGCTGACATTAAATTTGGCAAGTGATGAATACACAGCACAGTTCAATACCTGCAGTATTTAGGAAAGTTCCACATCCCAGCTGGTACAAAAAAATTGATATGTGCACAACAAGACAATTTTAGGATATTCAGGAAGGAAAGCTGGCACCACAAGTTCTGGCTATTACATATTGTACTGGCACGGGTCGGAATTAAAAAATAAGTCTCAATCCTGCAAATATTCACCATGTGCAACATCGATTTTTGCAAAACACTGCTAATTCTTTGAGAAGCAAAGGCTGGTTTTTTGATTCCACAGTTAATTGGAGAGAGATGACAGATTCATCTAGGGGTAAAGCATCCACACCAAAAATTAAGTTTTCATTAGCGCACTTATGGATGGCTGTTGTGGTAAAAAACCATGTAATGTCACATGGGATGGAGATTGCTGTACAATTTCAAAAGCCTCTTGTGTCCGTCTTCCTGAGTGGGTTCAAGTCCCTTAATAAAGGATTAGATTATAATTTTAATAGCCTGTTCACAGGCTGTGTGGATTGAAGGGACTTATCTTGTCAAGTTAACAGTCATCTTCCTGTTAGCTGCCTTGCCTACAGCAAAAAAAAAAAAAAGCAACCCCCAAGCCCTGGGGGGGTCTCAGCACTGGCCAGCCTGCATGATTTTTGAGCAAGGGTGTAACTTGGCTCTTCTCCTGAGAGAGAAAATGCAGTGCAATGCTATAGCATGGCCCTTCCCCAAGCTCCGTTGCATCACGGGAGAAGGGAGGTGGCCAAGAGAAAAATGCAAAGGATCTATGAGATGTATTCAGCCTTCTTATCTGCAAACACTGCAGAAAGCAAATGCTGTTATTAATAGCAGCTGTATTTTTAAGTGGCTAAATGGGACCAAGCTTTGCCCCAAACCCAACAGCAGGATGTTCTTTGCAGGGACCATCCCCAGTCCCGTAGCCAAAAAAAGTGTTCGTCCCCAGCCATTCTGAGAGCCTGCCCTTGCGATCCCCCACCTGCGAAAGGATCTCGGCATGGAAGAGGCTTTTCCTTTCAGCCCTCTCCCATTGAATCCAGGGAATGCGGCGAGCACGGAGCCAATCACAGCAGAAAGAATGGCTGGGGTCTGTGGATGGATTAACTAAAGAGCTGGGTTGGGTTGCTAAGCGAGGCACCTTTTCATGGCAGGGAGGCCCATTTCAACAATGCTGGTCCTGAGAAGCTGCGTACAGCATCCGCACAGGGCCCTGCACTCGCACAGAAAAAGCCGCCGGAGCAACAAGCAGCCCATCGGGAAGATGAAAATACAGCAGCAAAGGAGATAAAAGCTCCACCAGTCAGAGAGACAACCTCCCCCCAAATAAATCCTCCTCTGCCCAGAACAAAAGTGCCATCCATGGAGCTTTTGAAAGCTGTTTTTATCTACTGTGCTTCTCATTATCTTTAATTATTAAGTGTCACGGGAAAGCGGCTGCCCGCCTCCTGAAAGAGGGAAAACAAGAGACCTGGTAACTATTTCTGGGCTGAGCAACCCCTCCCCTGTCTTTAGAAAGTGCCTTCACCACCATTGCCTCCCCCTTTCTGGCTTTTTACTGCTTTCTTTTTCCACGTACGTGTGGCTGCAGCCGTTACTAATAAACTTGAAATGATTTTTCACGACGGAGGCTTCCAAAGGACTAAGGGGTTTTGTTTCAAATCATTCCCAGATCAGCTGCGGAGAGCCTGAGCAAGAACAGGCATCGGCTGTCTCCAGCGTGTTCCTCCATGCAGCAGGAAGCAGGGGATAAAAGCAGGCTGTGTTGTAACTGGAACAGGGCATCCGCAGTGCTGCAGGAAAAGGGGGGCCAGGATGGGGATGAAGCACACGCTGGCGTTTAAGAAATGCAGAGTTATTTTAGCAACAGGCAATCCATATTGATGGCTTTCTGTGAATACCCTGGATAAAGCGCATGCTTACAATTAAGGCATTTTATAGCATGTCTAAGAAAAAAAAAAAAAAAAAAAAACAAACCCAAAAAAACCACCACACCCTAAGTTTAGGGGTACTTCCCCCCCTCCAAATCCTAAAGGCAGTGCTGTGTACTTCATGCATTTCCTTAATGCATTTGAAGTTTTACGCAGTCTTCGCTCAACATCTTCTTTTTATAAGGCTAGAAGGAGGGATAACTGCAAACACCTTATAATGATTAGTCTTCTGCTTTGAACTTTAATGATGTGCCTTTGGGAGTGTTTTAAGAGTTTACTGAAAACATCTTAAACTTTAAAGCCAAAAAAGCCGCTATGCAGTATTATTGATAGTCCAAAGATGAGTATTCAATTATAATACGTACGAGGTATAAAAATAATACATACAAGAGCAGAACCTGGTTTACCAAAACAGTCAGAATGCATTAGTCAAATTGCATCACAGGATTTGTACAAACCAGCTAAAAAGCACACATCATCCTCAGGTCTGCTACAGATATTTAGAAAACAGGGAAAACACAGCCCCTGAGTCCCAGAGCCTGCTGTTTGCAGAGCCAATTCTCACTGCTCCATCGTGAGCTTTGTCTCTGGCAACATTGCATCAGCCCCTCCTGCAGCCAGCAACCTCTCAGCGAGCCGAGCCAAAGCTAGCATGGGCTGCAGAATAGGCACAGGAGGGCTTTTGGCCAAGCAGCTTACTGAGAAGAGCTCCTGGCACGTGTTCATATCCTACAGGGGTGCAGGGCACCGATTAGCTCTAGAAGAAATGCAGTGATTAAGCGATTACCGCCTGCTACCCTGGAAGCTGCTGACCACAGCCCAATTGCAGCTTGTCTCTGAGCCAGCAAATATTGCACCAATATTTTTAAATTAAGACTCCAGCCTGATTACAGCACAGGGACAAGATTTTAACTAACCTTTTATTATGGGAAATTTTGAAGCGTCTGCTTTATTCTCTCAAGATCGTTTGAGACAAAGACTAACAGATGCTACAGTTCCTAGAGGACTGTCTTTAATTTGTTTTTAACCCAAGCTAATGAATAGGTTTACTTATACTTTCGCAAGAAACATTTCAGACTCAGAAACGTTAAGCATTTGGAAAAGAACAAAGGTTCCCTATTTTAAACAAACCTGAATTTTGCTGTAAATAATGGGGAGTTAGACCCAAATCAGATCCTCACAAAGATCTGTCAGATCTGACAGAAAGCTGAAGTCTACATCCATGAAATGCAAACGGACAAGACCATGGTACTGTGACTATGCCACTGGTTTGCTGTGAAGATGGTTCTAAGTTAAGGCTGTACATGAATATACGGGAAATCAGAACAAAAACATCCTGTCACCCTCCGGAAGCCAGGCTTTGGTGCCACACGTGTGCCCTCCCCATTTTGCAGCAGAGCCTAATCCAGGGAGAGGAGCAGCAGCTCCTAAGCAATAGGCTGCAAATTCCACAGGCGACAAGATGACCCAGTCTTGTCTTCTCTGTACTCGCACGCATAGTGTAGCTGCAAACACATGCAAGTCCGTAACAGATACTCTCTTCCTATATGCACAGCATCAGCTGTCTACTTACTTCAACAGAATAGAAGAAATTGAGCCAAAAGAGGAAAGAGAGGAGTTAAGAAAGGCACAAGAAGATGCCAAAGCAGCTGCCAGCAGAGCTGGGATGGGGTAATCCCTTGGATGGACATCGTCCCTGACAAAGGACAAGACACTACTGATACAATAGCCTTTTGCTCTTTCCTATTCCCATGTCAAGATTCAAATTCATTCCCCCTCTTCACACCTACCACGTTAACTCCTGTTTACATGTCCCCTATGAGAGCGTAGATCACTCAGGTGGGACTGGGTTAGTGTCACTAAGCCACTTACGAAGGGGGACAATGCACAGGCATCCGTCATTTTGGCCTTAAAAGCCAACAGTTGAGTTTCATGTTATTCTTTGCAGCAAGGACAGTCACCCAGCTTCACCTCCCCAGCCCACCAGTGCTCCATCACCCCAAAAATTAAAAAACAAAACAAAACAAAAAAACCCCAACCCAGAGCAGGCAATGCCAGCTCTTTGCTGACGGTGGGAAATTTTTCTTTGCCACAACATTGGTTAATTAGAGAGCAGGAAAGGGCCTGATGACAGTGCCCTCTTTGTGCTGTTTATTTATTTATTTATTTTAAAGTACAGTACCAGC
This sequence comes from Pandion haliaetus, assembly GCA_013401275.1. NCBI lineage: Eukaryota > Metazoa > Chordata > Aves > Accipitriformes > Pandionidae > Pandion > Pandion haliaetus. The sequence goes on along the minus strand of VYZV01028855.1, from coordinate 124,076 downwards.
CTTTTGAGAGGCCTCATGTTTTCTCTGGCTCTGAACAAATGCCATCACCCAGCACAATCAGCAGCCTGATGGGAACAAAGGATGTCAGCGCTGCTGAACCCTGAATTGCACCCTGGTGGATGGGGAGGAGTGGGACAGGAATCCGAGAAGCACAAAACCAGGTGTTGGAAACGCTACAGGGGTGCCTAGAAGGAGTTATCTGTGTTTAGTTTAAACATCTTGCATTGATAGGATAACACAGGGAATAAAGGCAGGCAAGCAGAGGACTAGGAAGTTTACACTGGTTGGGACACTTCTGGGAGATCCCCAAGCACTTGCAGGTAGGAGGGAGAGATTTAGAGTGGCTTTTCCTTGGCTCCGTGCAAGCACAGAACTGTGCACATCCCCTGCAGAAAGAGGGGCCGGTAGCAGTCTGGCAAGCTGCAGCAGCCCAAGACAAAGCAGCGTTGGGACAAACAAAGCTCAGACATGCCCTGGGAAGGCAGATCCACATTGATGTTTGCTCTATCGCTTTGCTGCGGTCGGGAAATTCAACTCCTGCTCCTACCTACACTCCTTCCGCATTTCTGGTATTGAAGACCTCTATTTACAGAGATGCTGCACTAAGTTTTCCCATGCTTGTCACAGCTACAAGCTGTATTAAGTTACTACAGCTTGCCTTACAGCTCAGTCCATGCTTCAGTTCTCACTTTGCAGCTGTTGACAACAGCCGTGAGAACAGACCCAACTATAACTCGGGTCCGTTGGCTTGCAGGCAGTTTTCTCAGTGGGTCCATCTCTGTGAAGGGACTCGCAGAGCCAGCAGTCAACTGATCTGGGCACCAAAAAGACACAAGTCCCCTTGCCTCCAGATGCAAAGCCGTACCAAACAGCATCTCAGCTGCAAAACCAGGAATGAGTCCCAGTAATCCCAACGCTGGCTACCGTGCCTGGTGCCAGCACATGCTCCCCACCAGCTCCTTCCACAAGCCCAGCTCCCCAGAACAACGCTCAGAGCACTTCCAGCCAAAGCCCTCGTATAACAGGAGCTGTTTTTCCCTAAAGCAACACCAGTTCCTTCCAAGTTGCGGTCAGATGTGACTCTGTGCTGATGTAGGCTTCTTCCAGTGTGTCTTTTAGCTGCCTTGGGAAAGGAAAAAAGTTGTGCTGCCTAAAAACGGCTGTTTTCCTCTGGTGGGAGGCATGTATTTCAACGTGCTGGCATTGAACAGTAATTGAAATCAGGGTGCGAATCATTCACAAAAGTCCTAAGTTACTTACTGTGGGATCTGTCCAGAGAGAGCACTTTGCACAGTCCTGGCAGGGAGCCCCGGGCGACCGGGGGTGTTGGCAGAAGTGGTCGTACCCGTTAATGGCAGCCCGGCAGAGGTAGCACATCTGAGCACCGCAACGGCAGGACATGCGGTTGCAACCCTCCGATTTAATTAGGCCAGTCCCACACTTGTGGCATTTTCTAATTCGGGCGGCTGTCATTTTCTCTTCTCTGCAACACAAGAGGAGGGACAAGAATTAGAGAAGGGGTGTTTGCAGTTACCAGCCTGTGGTAAAATTACTGTTATGCTATCCCAGCAATGCTTTAACCCCCCTTTCCCCAGTGCACCTCTCCCCCTCCTCTTCCCTCCTACGCCATCCCCATGGTCCACCGCTGTTCCAAGGAGGTCTGGGCTCAGCTCCACTTGGAGCCAAACCATGACAACTCAAGAACAAATTAAGTGAAAGAAAGTCAATCACTGGCTGCATGCTGCAGACCCAATCCTGGTTTCCATGTGAGCCAAAACGCCGCAGCGCCAGGCTCTGGCTTGGGAAGAATTTAAGCCGTAAGTCAAAGGGCCAAAGGGTACGTGGATGCTTGTCTTGGCTGCGGAGAAATACAGCCTGGGAGATAGAGTTCAGGAAAAGCAAACCCTTGGCTGTCATCTGCTAGCTAGTTTTATGTGTGCCTGTTGCTCCGGCTACAAAGTTGCCACGACCATATTTTTTTTTTTTCCGAACCCTGGCTGCTACACTCCAGATTTATTTGGTTTTTGTTAAATTTAAATTAGTAACTGAAAAATAATCACATCTTTCCCCACAGGGACTGGGCTTTCCCCCTTCTCTTAAGATTCCCTACATACATTTTCCAGAGATTATTGCTTTAGGTTCGAGAGAGGGGATTTACTCTAACGGAGCACTAATGGGAATCAAGGACAAAGACAGTGCCTGTCCCCAAGAGACATCCTGGCAGCGACACGCACTCCAGTACAAAGGCTCAGCTAGCGGCAATACTATTTTGGCACAGAAATGAAGGAAAGCCTCGGTCATTTAATTAAAAGACTTAAGACTATAAGTTGTCATCCTAAGGGCCAATTTTCTGACCGCTGGAGATCACATTACAATTTAATTCACAACCTAGAAGTGAAATCTGATGACAGAAGAGTAAAGAGACTGTGTTTTCATTGAGGGAAGCACAGTTCTCTGGCTGTGCTGACCTGACAGTGGAGAACGATCTTCCTTAGCCAGGCATCTCCACCCAACTACTTAAGTGGACCTGCAAAGTCAACATATGTTTGGGAGATGACGGGGAGGCATTTTTGAGGAGGATCACAGCAGCAAACCAGGCTACAGCACAGCCCCACAAACCACTCCGTCAGCACAACCAGAGGAGCGGGGAATCGCGAGGTGGGAACTTCAGCTGCCTTGCAGCTACCCAAAGCTCCCACGCAGTTATACCTGGCATGACTGGCACCCAGGCGTTTGGAGATACACTAAGAATAGAGACGAAAAAAAACCAACTTGAGCCTGACTTTCCTCTGAGCTGCAGCTGCTTTTCCCTCCGCTACTCAACAGGATGCTGCTGATGCAGATTTTTTTTTGGAAACTTTGAGCACGGCAGGAAGTTTGGCCTGAACTCCAGCTGTGCTTCCCTTTCCTTATGCAGTGCTTCAAAAGGAAGCTTTTATTGTATCAGGCAGTTAGACTCATCTATCCACAGCAACGTTCTGCTAAAGGTTTTGAAACTGGTATTTTTTTCCTTATTAGGGACATGACAACTCAGTCCTCCTCCCTCTCACCGCTCTTTCCTAGAGGGGAAAGGAGTGGCAGAGAAAAAAGCCGTATCAAATCTGTAAAGATTTTGTTCTGAATTAGGGACTGCAGAATGAGCAAGCAACAGTCATTCAGCTTCCCACTCATGGAGCTTTCCAACCTCTACTCATGCCAGACAGACTCTAAATCAGAGAGGAAAGGATTGGGCAATATGGGCAAGTCCCATTTGACTGCACCAGACATGCAGCTCCACGGATGAACTTTCCTTTATTTCCTAAAGGGAGAGGTTTTTGTAATTTACTGTATCAACGAAAGAGATCAAACTTAAAAAGATTTTAGGGAAACACTTGGGATTTACACCTGAGTATTTCAAAATGTGACTCCATTCTGTAACAATTCCTACAAACCAGTTAGAGACAAGCTTCTGTAAGAAAACACATCCCCTCCCACGAAGCCAGAAGCAGTAGCTGAGCAAACTGCCATCATCTCCAGTCTAGACGTTCAAAGGGTAATAACTAATAACGACTTACTGTGACTCAATACACTTCTTTGCCTCTGTGCCACACCTCCCTTCTCCCCCCCAAGCAACACTAATGGGGGTTTCTCACCTCTGAGAAGTGCCAGGTGCCAGCCTGCAAGACACCGGGCTAGCCAGTGGAACAGGCTGGTCTGGTGACAACTCTCCCATGTTCTCCCATTACCAGCTGGATCTGCTGCCAAGTATCTTTCACAGAAAGAAATCCCATTCCGGGAGCCTTCTGACCCCTCAGCTTTGATAGCCTTAGGACCTCCCCGATGGAAGGTAGTGACACCCAGCAGAACTTTAGGGCCTCTGCTAGTCACAAGAACAGAGGGGTTTCTCACCCCCTCCACACCAGAGTGTATTGCCTAGTGTATTGTTATTACAAGTTCACACACACACACACACACACACACACCCCGTTTTTGCCTGGTTGTGAGTTTACTTACATGGATGTCCTGTATCTGATGTCATCCTTCTCAGCCAGCTGCTCGCAGGTGAGGTTCATGTGCTCCTTCCACAGCCCCTGGCATTTCCGACACGTTTCCTGAGGAGGATAACAAGCGTTAAAGGAAAAGAAGACCCAGCACACTACTAACAGCATTAGGAATTGAAAAAATTCCCACGCCACAGGTTCTCAGTTGACGGTAGGGCTGGCAGTATGGTATAGAGATCTGCAGGTCTGTCCTCCACCAGACACCAGAATAAGTCCATCAAATAATGGGAGCCATGGGTTCTTCTGAGACACAAGAACCCAGGTACAAAATGAGTCCTTAAATCCTAGTTCACCTAAAACTCATAGAACAGCTACCAGGTCCACCAGTTACTTCCCAGAGACTGCAGAGATGAAAATGTGGTGCTCAAGGACATCAAGTTCATCTGTTTCCTGACCAAAATCCTTCACCTTCGTATGAAGGGCTTCTAGTTCAGCAGGCAATAGAAACCTTGCCAATAGAAACCTTGCAGCTGCATCAAAAGCTCTGCTTCGCCATACATACAGACAAATCCATATCATGCTTTGTAAAACCTCACAAAATAAAATTAAAGCAGTTTATGTGAGTAAACAGCTTAAAAAGGCAGGATGTGGAGAAGTGTCCATAAAACAGAGGTGGAATATGAGCACATATTTATGAATTTAACCAGAACAGCTGAACTAAACTTAAGAGCAAGTGACAGAACTCTCCTGTTCCTGTAAACTTTTTAGCAACAAGGCTCTAATCCGGAACTGGTAAAGCTGCACGGAGCAGGAGAGCTGTGGAGGCACTGCTGGCAAGGGAACTTGGACTAACACTGGGGATAGAGTTGATTTTTTTTTTTTGGTTGGCTAGCCAAAGAAAACATAATTTTGTTTTGGGTCAAACAAGAGAATTTCCTTTAATTTGAGGAAGATTAAAAAACATCCAGATCAAACTTGGAAAAAGTACACATTTCACAATCCAACTGTTTCACCTTCAGGATGACTGGGGCTCAAGCTTTTAAATCCAACTTTCTCCCCCTGGCAGGAAAACCCATATGGCTGCGAAGCATCCTTTTCCCCTCCACACCAAAAAAGGTCCCAAAAGAGCTTTGCCCAGTTCTGGTCACACTATTAGCAAAAGATGATGACTACAGAGACAGATCTTAATTGATTGCATTACCTTCGTTTTATTTTAATGAAGAAATTGGACGTTTATACCAGGTACGATAGAAGTAACTGCTTAAAGACCCACGTAGGCAGCAACACTCTTTTGATCCCGAATCAGACAAACAGGATGAGACTAAAGCTTCTAAGGAAGCCACCGCTAGGAGGGGGGTGCAAAATGTTGACTTGTTTGTATTTGTGCTCACTGGGAGATGTGTAAGAGCTTGTGCTTTCATCTGGAGAATTAAAGGCTCCTCATCCTGGCTGGTAAGCCGGACATGTTTGCAGACTGCAGGGCAAGGGCTGTAGTAAGAGGAGAGCCAACTGTGTGACTGTGTCCCAAAAGCTCAGCAGAGGATTTTGTGATCACTCTCCTTGCAAATGCTCCCTTTGGCAGGCAGGCAGTAGTTTCAAGAGGCAGTAAATGCCTTGGTTCTATTGATCCTCATGAATCATTCATCGTACCGCGTGTTTTCCTGCTGAAACTGTTAAACCAGGCACCATTTTGTGTGTATTTGTTGGCAGGCCGTGTCTGGCTGTTATCAGCACAGGAGGATCAGACTTGGACCCACCTTCCCCTTTTATTCTCAACACCCGGCCACATGCCATTCCAAGATCAAAAGTGCCGTTCGTTTTGCTTTTTTACATACATCAAGGGTTAAAACCAGTCTTTGGAGCCCTGCTACACAGAACCACTTTCACACGCCAGCAACAAAGATTTAACAGCTTTTTGCCAGAAGGGTTGGCACACTTTCCAGCCAGGAGCCTACTATTCCCAATTACTTAACTCCAGGAGCCTCCTTCGCTGCTGAATTAGAAACGATGCCCTTCTGAAGCAGATGGTGCTGCTTATACTTTCGTACCAAGTCACTCCCTTTGCCTTTTGCTACTGCCACCATGGTTGCTTTGCACGCTGCAGCTATTTAAAAACAATGCTCTCCCTTAAGCTGAGGCTGCTGTTATTTGCCAAACAGTTGTCTCCTACACTCAGGAGAAATGATTTCTGTGCAGGCAAGGAGAAGGGGAAAAGGCACAGCAATGCAGATTCCCAAACGCACTGGGATAGCATGAGATAGGAGGTATCCTATCCCAACGAGTGCCATCGCAGCTGTGCACATTTCTGGGATCCCTCCCAAGACGTGTTGGCCATGAGGATCTGCAAACCCACGGGCAGCTCTGCCTGCCTGTTTCAATGCACCCCATTGTGGGAGATCAGTACACCAGGAGTCCATGCCTCATTCTTTTCACCCCATGAAGGAGATGTCCCCGTGGCTTCCTAACTTTGAGTGTCACCTGGTGCTGCCTCTGACACAGCCATGTCCTCTCCAGAACAGAGGGCAGGGGAAAAAATGGACAATACAAGTGCCATTAGCAGAACACAATGCGACTTCTCCCCTTGTTCTACCCAAGACAATGGCACATTGTTGGCAGTTACAGGAACCCGTGTTGGACCCCTTTGCACAAAAGGGGGAGAAAGCCCAGTTCAGACAAAGGCAACGGCTCCAGTGCCGTAACTGAGGTCACACCTCTCGCCTGAGAAAAGTGACTTTTAAAAATTTTTACTCTTAGTCAAATTCAACCCACGTGGCTGATAAGAGTTTTGCACGTCTCGCGTGATGACAATTCTGATCTCTACATTTTCCACAGGGGGTTCTTTTATTTTAGAAACAGCTTTTTGTTTGATAAAGAAACATACTCTGCCATTACCATATTAATTAACCTAAACACACAGTAGGATAGCTGATTTTTTGCAACCAGCCTAGATTATTTCTATTGTAAGAGCAGCACTTGGCACTAAGACTGCCTACCACAACGTAACGCACACAAAGAGGGAATGCATCCTTCCCAGCCTGAAATCTTCTACTCCAAGTGTAGCAGCCAAAAAGCAAGTCAGTCCACCAAAATAAAGACCCTGCCCAACTTCTTCAGCACCTTGTCCGTTAGCAAACCCTGTCCTACTCATGTTGGGGTAGCTGATGTGGGAAAGCACTTTTTAGTTTTAACAGCTTTTCATTTCATTTCTGGATGGTGTGAATTCCATGTGCTCCTCCTGCCTTTCCCCAGCCCACTCCTCCTCGCAGGCAGGTACAGCTAACGTAGCTCACGCTTTTGGTGCGAGGGCTGGTGTGTTTGCACAAGCCTTGGCATTAGCAAAAGGCTCCAAACCAGGCATGGATGCAGGAGATTAAGTATCTGCTGCCTGTTACATCTGCCCAAGCTTGGCAGGCAGCCTGGGACAGTCCATTAATGCGCCGGGATGGGATGGCAGAGAGGAGGATGTGATGGAGAGGGTGTTTAATCGTACACTGTAATCTCCTCACTGTACATCTGTTAGAGGTAATGGCTCCGTTTCCTCTCGCTGGCCGCCAGGAAGCAGCCGGGATTAACACAAACATGTTTGGGTTCAGGAGGATCCTTTGTTCCCAGGGTCAGCAGTGCGGATATAAAGCTTTCTGTGCTCATGGCCAGCCTGGCTAAGGGTGGCCAGTTTGTTTTTAGCACGGGCATTGCAATCCTTAGACGTCCTTGTTAATTGTCTCAGCACCTAACGAAGGTAGAAGGGAGGGTTTTATGTGAACCTACCACCTTCCTCAGCACTTCTACTGGTACTTGCAATGGATGCTACAGTTTTAAAACACAGCCTAAACTTTTTTTTCCACTCCACTATCTACTACTGAAAATAACTCTCCAAGGTCCAACTCACGTATCAGAGGGGAAAAAAAACCCCAAGTAATCAACTTCTCCCTGCCAGTCTCCATGTCCTTTTGGCTACAGTCAGGCTGTCATGCACACTGCTGGCAATGCAGATGCACCAGCTTTCCTGGTTTCAACCCAAACAAATGCCACATGGACAAAATCATCAGATGATACACACAGATCGTGGACCGACTGCCCACAGCATTCCTGCGCGCCCGCTTCTTCTGTAGGAGTTTACACCAAGCCATTTACTGATTGAGCAAAGTGCAAAGGGAGGGGGGGAAGCTCAACTTAAACAACAACAGGCAATGGACTGGGCTGTCATCACCAGCCTCCAGCTCTCAGTGGTGGCTCTGAGCAGAGTCCAGCGCTCGCCTTGGCTCTCCATATGCTGGTTAATTAAAACCTTTTGCCGCTGTGCCATGCAACTCCCTGCGTCCCCCAGGAAGGGCGAGTTGCACACTCCAGTGGTCTCTGCCGATTGCACACACGGGGACGTTTGCTGCTGCACTCCCTGCTAGGAGTGAGAGGGAGGTAAAACATACTGTGTATACCTTCGATGCTCGCTGGGACGGAGCCCCAGTGATTGATTCTCTGCTTCTTCCTGCTTTCAGACACACAATAGTGCAGGCTAACCTCAAACAGGCCAAGTTTTACCCAAAAGCAGATGTGAATGCAATAGTCTTAGAATAGCACCTCAGGGCCAGTCCATACTGTGCTGGTTTAATTAAAGGGCTGCAATTCCCAACCAGATGTGTTAATGGGAAAACAAAGAACGATACAGTCTTCCTCCCCACAAAGTCTCCACTGTCCATAAAGCCGCACTGACCTTAACTAAAAATGGACGCAGAAGTAGCTGAATGAATACAACCTTTAAGCATGGATAAGCCCTCATGAGCAAACTCTTTCAGGGCTGTTTCTGGGATTTCCTGTACGTTAAACTGGCATAAAGAGGCTATAATCCAGCCCAAGACAATCCATTTTGGTGAGGGACCCCTCTTTAGAGATGTACAAACACCCAGCACAGGGAAGAGGGACCCCCAACTCCACAGGTACCCGACCTCCCAGTGCAGAGAGCGCTCCTTTCAGCACAAACTGCTGCGCCAGCTCTCCAGTCCCAGAGCTGCCGGCATCACCGCATGCAATGGGCGAGACAGGCAGCAGGTACCGACCCCAACTGCACAAAATCCACACAGTGCGGAGAAACGAATGCCGTGCCTTGGCTAGACCATGGGGCAAGGAGCAAGGGGCTGGGAGGACATTGGTGCTGGGTGGGTTTGCTGCTCCCCCCCACCCAGGGGAGTTGTGCTGGGTCCCCCAGCAAGGCTGTTCCCCAGGCAGCGCTGCCGCTCAGCGGCCACTGGCCACGCCGCAGCTCCGGGCCCTGGGACAGAAAGGAGGAGACGAGTGGCTAAGAGAAACCCAGGAAAAACCAAAGTCTCCTCTCCTTAGCACGGCCATGATTTATTCTGGGAGGGCAGAGGTTGCAGGAGGAAATAAAGCAAAGGCACAAGCCTCGGACTAGGCTGTAAGAATGTGCCAGGGTGTAAACAAGTGGTGGAGAGTTAAAAGCTGGGTAAGGAAAATAGGCATTTATATCTGATACCCACCAGGAGGGTTGGTTAAAGCTTTTATGGCCGTATATTAAACCCCATTACCAAAAACAATGATGCCAACCAATGCCTCCTGTTTTGCATGTTCTTTTAAATTGAGCATATTGTACTCGTTCCCCATCTTTAAGACACTGGAGATATGCAATGCCCTTTTGCTTCCAGAAACACACCTGGCAGGCTGGTTCCCATGGAGTTTTGGGTCATCTGCGTTAGAATCTGAGAACCAGAAACATGTAGTAACTCCCACACCATGCTTGCCTTAAGTCAGTAGGACTGTCTTGTACCTGTAATTCAGAAGTTCCTGAAGCACATATACCAAACCAAAGCAACCTTTTCTCCTCCCCAGAGCTTGACTGAAAAAGGCTAGATCAACTGCTGGTTTGGGTGCAGCAGTTAAGAGACCCATAGAGCAAAAATAGCTGCAGCTTCATGCATGAAGTGCTGCTCAGCATCAATATCACCCTATGGTTCGTCGGAGGTGGAAACCACACTAGCACAAGAAATTGCTCACTGATCTCATGCTAATGTACCACAGTGTACTCGGAATAAGAGAAACAGCTCTTTCACTGAGAAAGATCATGATCTAATTTGAACTTGTACAAAACTTTAAAGTTTTTTTAATTATTTGGGATTTTTTTGAAAGAAATATTTTTGTTTCAAAGCTACTTCATCTCAAGCTCCAGAGCTGAGGAATATATCAAAAGTTGCAGGCAGCAGGTCGACTGCGTAAATGAGCATTGGAGTATTTGCATCACACATTCATCGCACCAGGATCCCTTCCCCTAAACTGAGAAACAAGTGTTTCTCATAAGGATAAAAACTTTCCCCTCTACAATAACATTTTTCAGAAGCTAGTCCCCTGCCCCGAGCAGACTGGTATTGCACACGCAGCATCTCTCCAGCTCAGCCCACCAGGAAGTTTGGATAGGGCCAGGGTGGATTGGCTTTGTGACCTACCCAGAGGTGGTCACCCATCAACCTGAGTCAGCCTACAGCACAGAGAGAGAAAACTACCGCTTGGTCACTTTATAAAGGCAAGTTAAATATAGTCTGCGACCTCACACCGAAGATGTTGTCTAAATCGGTATACCTGAGGTCATATTGCTCCTTCCCAGGGCAGAAAGTTAAGAGAGATTCAGTACATGCTACTGAAAACACATCCATAGTTGATAAGCACAGTTTTTAGATCTGTTGGACTGATTGCAGATAATAGCTATATGCTTTCCCAGCCAACATAAATAATTAAATACTAGCAGACTAGTTCAAAGCACTCAGCAGCTGACCCTCTTGCTCTCCCCCCAGTGCAGATTGCCTTACCCTATTCAGCAGAGGAGATATAACAGGTTATCCATTTAATCCTATGCACAACCTCACACAAAAAGGGATGCTGCTTCCAACAGCTGGAACTCTAACTGATGAAATCTAGCAGGGCTAAACAACAGCAGCAGCAACTGTGGAACTGGTGGAAACAATAGAGACCTTAGAAGAGGAACAGATTTAGATTTCAAGACAAGCAACCTGATTTTTAAAGGGTAACTCTAGAAGATGACTCAAGGGGTTGCACCCAACAACATTAAGAAGGTTAAGGTGTAACAAAAGCAAGGTATCTTATTTGCAGAGGTATCTGCTAATGATGCATTGTGAGACTGAAAGGAAGAACAATTACTGAAGTTAATTTTGAAACTTCCCTCTTAG
>VYZV01028855.1:70199-112900 GCA_013401275.1 Pandion haliaetus | reverse complement strand
ACCCCTCCCCACATCCCAGACACAAATCCCTACCCAGGGCTTTCGGTGGCAGGAACTGGAGAAAGCCTCCTCCAGATCTGCCTTATTTTTTCTCGTAGTTCTCTCTCCCCCTACCATCTCCCACATTTTATTGTGTTATGAAAGGATAGCACAAGGAACAGTGTTACAGATGTCCTCTCCTCCATTAAAAGTTGCATGGAGACCCAGGTTTATGTAACACACCTACAACCACTTTTAATGAGTCTCTGCAATATGGCAATTTTGATGGTAATTTAGCAGCATTAACACACTTCGTTTCCAATTTAGAACCTTTTTAACTTCTGCCGTAGATAGGGAGTATGGTTAACACTCCAGGTCATTATAACACCAGCAAGGGATGAGAAAAGGTGAACTGTCTGAGCAGAGCAGCTTTAGTCTAGGTACAAATACACCCTCAGAAACTCGGCAAGTACAGCTTGCTTCACCAGGGAAATTAAACCCAAACGAGGAGAAAACCCTGAAGTAAGGTGCTCCTAGCTTTAAACTGGCCATAGTAAAACAAAAATAAATAAAAAATGTTGGGGAACTAGCAAGGATAAAGAAAAACAAAAGCAAAGTGATACTTGGCCTCCTTGAAATCTCAGAAGTTCAGCTGATTTATTGTTTTAATGCCTATGTGGTACAGAGTTACCTCTTAGCTGTTGCTCCCCACAAGAGCTCTCTGCAGACAGTGAGAGGACAGCTTTGCAGCCCCTGAATTGAGCCACACAGCGCAAGAGCCGCAGCAGCCAGCCTTACAACTATAGTATTTATAGCTATAGTATTTACAGCAGATAAACTGAAAAAGGCCCTCTGAACCAGTAACCTCCATCTTCCAAATTCACCAATGTGACAGTGAGTCATATGCAGCTCATTTGCTATGCTAAAATAAGCTAGTGGTAAAACCAAAGCTGATGGCCCATACCAGCAGCCTGCTGAAACTTCCCAGTGAGAAAGAGCGCTGCGTGAGATTTTAAAAAGCCAAAACCACAGAGAAGCGCAGCATGATGGAAAAGTTTACACCTGAAGCTCCAGGGCAGACATGCATTGGATTTCCTCTTGCACCACAAAAGCTATTCAGATGCCTGTTCAAAATAATAAGATATCAAGCAAATGAGTATGCACCAAAATAAAAGAGAGAAAAGCACTGAAAACTAATCAGGGAAACAGATGTGGTGGCAACTCACCGATTACTCTTTCAGAGCCCCCAGATGATGTTTCCATTCCCTCCCATACCTAAAGTACCCACCAGCCCAGCCCAAAGCCAGCTGAACCTGGGTTTCCGTTTGGTGCAGAGGTGGCAAAGAAGGCTCAAACCTGCAATTTGCGGGTAGTTTTTCAAGCCCTGCTAAGGCTGTTTGGCCCTGTAGCTTCAGTACATGCAACGTGCCTCCCCAGGGCTGCAGGGAGCAGAGGGACACTGGGAAGGAGATGCAGTGAGACAAGCGATGACCAAAACCATCAGGCACAGGTTGCAGCGATCAAAAGTGTTTCCTACACAAAGCACACCTTGCAATGGCAGAAAACACCAGCTTCAGCCCTTGCCAGGTGTACGCCGTCAAATCCCCACAGGTCACTGCACCAGCACCATGTGAATGAACAGGGGTATTTTGCAGTCAGGACCATACCAGCCTTGAGGCTTTAAAATAACAGAGGAATGCCCAGCACATATCCTGCAAACCACCAGCCCCAGCAAGGAGCGTGGCAGAGGGGATACAGCAATCCGAGGCCATATTGCAAAGTGCCCGCTTACCCCCAGACCAGTCTAATCTTGACCAAAGCCGATCAGCTGCCTTAACTCCTGAGGAAGGATGGGCAGGTTAATAACAGCATGGCTGCAATACCCTGCCAAACAAGGGTAACTCAGGACACATTTATCTTCTAGTTAGAAGAGCTGTTTAATCTGTAATTTAATTTTTTAAGTCATATAACCCCTTTCAATTAACTTTTTTTTTTTCCGATAGTCACAGAAAAATGTGGGGCTTGGGAACACTTTGGAATAAGAGGAAAACCATCTCAGATCTGCAGACATTGAAGCTAAACTGGGTTAGCAATTCCAAGGAGAACCTCTCCACCTGCACCAGCTCGGAAGCAAAAACCGGTAATCCAGCAAGACAGGCTCACTTCCGCACATTCACGTGAGACCAGGCAAGAGGCAGGGAAAATGAGACCAAAAACAATGCCTTGGACCCTGAAATATTTGAGAGGCCCCAGCACCATGCAGAAGACGGCCCATCTCACAGAAGTGAGACGGGAAGAGTGCACTGCAACCCTTGTTGTGAAATCCCAAGGCAAGCAGTTCCCTTTCTGTTACGCTTACAAAAGCTAATCAGAAAGACCCATTCCCCTCTTCTTCCCCTGCTTCAGTAGAGCACACAGGTTCAATTAAGCACACTGTTCAACTATTTGCATGGCATGACTTGTCTACAAAAGGAAAAAAAAAAAAGCCAAAAGGAAAAAAAAAAAAGCCAAAAGGAAAAAAAAAAGGCACAAGCCACCTCATCAGGGATCCATTTGAGACCCAGCATCATTCCACAATGGCAAAACAAAATGGAGTATTTCATGTTGTATCGTTGACATCAATTTAGTTTTGAGGGGAGAACCCTGGCTGGTTCAGGAGAAGGAAAGCCATCCTACCACCCCAGACCACTGAGGAATGCGGCTCCTTTTGCAAGATGGGGGTCTATTGGGTGCTCACCTTTACTACACGCAGACCATCTCCCTCCTACACCCGTACAGTAAGAAAAAAATTAAAAGCACTGCAAATATGGAGTGCTTTGGTATGATTGAATGTAGGTAAGGATCAAGAGTGGTGCTTTGGGGGCTACCTTATCAAAAGGGTAGATTATTAAGTTATGCTGTACATGCAGTTCCTCTGAAAGGATTCAGTATGATACCCTCAGAGGGGTAGGAACCACAGACAAAAATGCAGTGTGGGATACTGAAAGATTAAATCAACAATTTTGGCAGCACAAGTGAAGTATTTAGAAACAGGCCTAGTTTCAGCCATTTCCCCAGCCCCAGAGCAGCTTACAGATCCTGTCTCATTTTCCCAGCACCTCTATTGTAAAGTTAAGGAGAGAAAGGGGAAAAAAAAAAAGTGTGATCACAGAAAAACCATTATTAAAACAGCGTTGAAGAATATGCGGATGCTACTGAAAACCATTTCCAAAGTGCTTCCCCAACACGTGGGGAAGCATTTAGCTCCTTACTGACCAGCTAGTAACCCTGGGAAGAGGCCTTCCACGTCAGCAAAACGTGCTGCCCTTCCTACAGTCAACCAAGAAGGAATAGAGATCTTCAAAACACCTTTCTCCAAAGGAGAAGCCTCAGCCATACACCTTGCCAACTGGAAGCAGTGATCTAGTAAGGGGTGGCTGGAATTCAACACCAGACCCATAACATACTGAGATGGTTGCATGAGCCCACATCTACTGCTCGCTTTGAATGTCCAACTCATTTGTTCAAAGGTGCAAGTAGGGATATAACAACCACTTGGACCAGGGTAAGAACTGTCTTTCAGCTGCCTGCCAGAGGAAAGAGCAGGGGAGCCTGTAAATGAACCATTTTGTTTAGGTCAGCAGCTCCTGGAAGCAAAGGAGGCTCATGGACAGTCCCAGGAACATCATGACAGACTCTCCTAACCAGTTACTCTTCCCCCTCCTAATTTCAGAGCTCAAGTGCCGAATAAGAACCAAAGCTAAAGTGGCGGCCAGCAGGTTTTGCAGGGAAGAAATATGAGCTGTACCACTTAAAAATCGAGCAGTTTAACCGATTGCCAAACAAGCCATTTGCATTAACTTCGTGAAACAGGATATGAAGCACTCTGTAGCATGGAACAGGAGATAAACTTTATTAGAAAAATACTTTCAAGGTTCAAATTCATCGAACCACTTACAGCCACGGATGATTTGTAAAAGACATTACTGGCTGACAAAGCTGGCTTTTGGCTTACCAACACCATCAGCAATTACCACCCAGAGGGATATTACCTATTCTCAGCTAATGAGTGAAGCCAGTGCCAAGTGCCAGGCACAAAGACCACATTAACTGCTATAGAAAATGTCTCTTTAGGGTCCAGGAAGAAAACTGTTCGAGATATCCATAAACGGCCAAGACATTTCTGCTTGGTGTAAAGGACGGAAAGTGACTGTCTAAAAGAAGTGGGTATTGCCCTCCTATGCTTATCTAGATTCAATCAGAGTTTTCTAGACTCAATCACACTATCCGAATACCATCCTGGGGGTTAGACTAGATAAACTTCTCCCCATGAAATTAAGGTGAGTCACAATTCCTAATTGCTGTCTTAAGCAACAGGACTGGAAACCTAAGGCACCCCTCAAGCAAAGAAAACCAGTGTCTCTGGGTAGATGTTGTAACTTGGTTTATTTTCGCCTAGAATTTTCTGTCGCAAATCGCATCCCCACCCATTCAGAGCTGGTAAGACCAGCCCCTTCCCCTGCCTGACTTCTCCCTTCCCCTTCTGACCCAGGATTTTATTGCAAAGGGAAACCAGCATTATTGGCCATAAAAGGAAAAGACCCATCTGTCACATTTTTGCAAAGGGCAGTCAATGAGGAGGAACTTCAGCAACTTCCTTAAAACTCCGGAAACACCATAGGCCACCACTGTCCTCCCCATAAGGATTAAAAGGTTTTTCTCCTGCTTCCGTCAGGGATGCACATGGGCAATGACACCCATCTGCAGAGGAGCACAGCTGTCTTGTTTTAAGGGAAGACAAAAGGGGAGGGAAACAAAAAAAGATGGCAGCAAACGGGCAGAGTCAGGCAGCATTCGGGGAGCTCTGCCCGGGGCTCCCATGTGTGGTCCGGGAAGCCCCTCTCGGCGAGAGCACTTCATACGCATGACGCACCATTTCACCAGGTGACCCGGTATGCTCCTTTCCACGCAACCCAAGTTATGCATCTGCTGGAAAACGATGTTTAACAACCTGAGAATCTCATATAAATCGGGAACACATTTACCCTTTTAGTGAGCGCATGTTTATGTTTGCATAACAAACCCCTAAGTTTCTTCCACCAGATATTATTCTAAATTCCTGAGCTTAAATGCAGACACAATCAAAAAATAAGAGCAGTCAGAAGCTATTTTATTCAGGAACAGTAACTGATTTTTATTTTTTTTAAATGAAAAAAGTATTCTCTTACCATTATACCATTAAACATAGCTATACTTAAGCCCACTTACACAAAGGTGAAGGCCAAATGGCCCTACACTGAAAATTGCTCGCTGGTTGCCATCACCACTTTACACCTTGCATTTCAGATGTATCAACAACAAAAGCCGACAGGACAATTTCATTTTTGTTTGGCTCTAGTTTCACTTTCAGAATCATATAAAACAATGCAGCAGTATTGGGTAGAAACCACAAAACTGATTATGACTCCAGAAGTAAAAATGAACCCGAGCTTCAGTTTGTCAAGTCTTATTAAGGGAGATAATGTCTGCACAACAGCATTTGGGGAGAAAAGTCAGCATAATGCTCATAGGGCATGTTGAGATCCCAAGACATCATCTATTGTAGTTTTTCTGGGGGCAAGTTGCTATTACTGAGGAATCTACGTAGTTGGAGCTTTATGTTAAAAAGGCATTTTAGAGAACGTAAAAAGAATCACTGCTCTGTACTCGCAATGTCTCCAAGTTTCTTCCCTACTGTGGCTCCCACATGCATGACCCTGGTGCATCCACCCCTCCCCAGTATCGGCCTCTGAAACCAGAAGACTTCCAGCAAGAAGGGAGGCAGACAACACTAAAGGATTTGTATCCTTCCCCTTTATACCAAAGGAAATATTGCTCTGTCCCACCCCAGACCTTAGGACAAGCTGCTTCACTCTGGGCATCTCCCAAACACCTCCAATTGCCCTCCAGTGAAAGTCCCACTAGTAGAGCACCCAAGACCACTTCCACAATTTATCTTGAGTTTCATTTAGCCTTTTTCAGGTGCATAAGCTTAACCTTTGGTAACACACATACTAAACCGAGTACCTTTGTGAAATGGTTCAGTGTGGTGAGTTAGATGCCGCCTGGCAGCCAGTGTGAGCAGCTATTGAGACCCTCAACCCCCTCCCCCTTTTTTTAATATATAAACACTACTACTTGACTTCCTTGGAGCACAAAGAGGATATACTATAACAGAAAACCACAAAAATTTCACTTTTTGGTTTTGGCCACCAGTCTGGAACCTCTCCCTTGGAAAAGCAGCTTTTCAGAACAAGCCTGAAAAACAGCCTGTCTTACAGGAGAGTCTCATTACAAGACAGGCGAACAGAAGAAAGTTACCCTCCCCAAGACACAACAAAACAACAAAATTAACTACAGATCAGATAGACATCACACTGCTTCAGGCTGCAAGGTTTCTCTGGGTGGATTGTTTGAACCATATCCTTCTTAAATCAGATATTCACTACCCACTAAGTGTTTGGCCAGTTGTGGATCCCACTGCTAAACCTGATGCTGATGCCCCCTTGCAAGCAAGGCAACAGGCTGTGTTAGCTACCCCAACAACTTCCAACGCCAGTTTATTTTTATGAAGCAAGACCCTCAGCACACATCATACTCCAGAAAAAAAAAGAAAAAAAAAACCACCCAGGTACAATACCGCATTTTACTGTTTGCTGATGCAAAACCCCACAAACCTTTTTTGACATGAGGCTGCTAAAAATAACTCATCCTTAAGAAGTCCTGTTATTTTTATACAGTCACAAGAATCACTGGATTGCTTCTAATTATCCCATCCTTCCTTGGAATTTCTATTTGCGCTCAACAAGACACAACAGGCTGCAATACCAGCGCAATCATCACACTTCTTGAATTACAGGCTACTGGGTAACTTTAGTTTCACCTTGTGAACAGTTTTGGAAGAACGATAGTTAAAGAAAAGCCTGTTTTACTGTGGTCTTTGGAGCCTATGTTAAAAGGGCAAGTGTACAGCTGGGTACCAGATCAAAGTAGAAACAGATCTTGCACTAGCCGTGCTTGAAAACAAAACCAGTCTCCAACATGGATTTCACAGCAGTATTAGAAATGTTCCACCTAAACAGGATCAACAAGGAGATTTGTAAAAAGCCCCTAGAGCAGGACCAGGTCTACTGGACTTCATTGTCTTTCCTGTAAATGCATCCTTACTGCTTCTGGCTTCCAGGGGACATTTACTTTCCCCCAGACAGTGGTAACACTGAGGAATCTGCTCTAGGCACAACAGAAATATAAATAGTTAGCCATCTGCACTGTGCCTGACTGTACCAGACTGGCAGCTGTATCTTCATGGTAAGCATGCTATCAGTGCATGGTCCCTACTCTCCCACTATCTCCCATGGTGCGAGTCAGCAGTCAGCTATTACTGGAACTCATTAATGCACATCCAAATATTTGCATGGAAAACTTGCTGGACGCTTACTCATAGGATGCCTGGCTCCTGCATGATCTTCTTAATGCTCCCTCAACACCCCAAGCGGAAGAGCATTTCCAGAACTAACACCTACAGCCCCACGTTTTTCTAGCAAACCACATCTACTTGAAGCTAGAATTCACACCATAGCAGTTGAAATATTATTTTACACCATTTTTTTTTCCCCCTCCTTTGAAAACCCTGATGCTTTTATCTGAAGAGTCATCCATTGCAATTTATATTGTCATGGCAACACAACTCCCTCCCCTGCCCGGAGCCCCATCCCCGAGTCCCATTGTGTTCATTACCAGACAGGCATGCAGCACGATGCATACAGATGAACGGTACCTCTCAAAGTGGACTCAGGCCTCCTCTCCCTGCTGTTGTACTGACACAGCTCCTGCTATGGGGTATAGTTGCAACAGAAGGGAAGAGTCTTACTAAGTCAAATTTCTCTATTCAGACAACGAAATAAGCTTTATTAGTACAAGGTATTTTTGCAGTACGTACAACTATACTGGTTAAAATGAAGAGACCAGGTTCATAACCAGTCTGAGCAATACAAGAAAAGAAAGAATAATTAGAGCAGGTGTATGAGGGTTTTGCTGAGGCAGCTTGGACATACTGGTAAAGGAAAAGGGGAAGATCACTCCACAAAGGAGTGTACTCAAGAACAGGGCTCTGGAGCCCTCTTACGGCAGCTTGCTCGGAGCAAAATCCCACGTACGCCTCACAGAATCTCTGTGTAGACAAGGATGCAATGCCATTGAGACAGGATGGGAAAGAACATCGTCTGCCTGGGACTGAATTTTGATAATACAAATGTTAAAAACCTATACTTCCGGCTACTTGACTGCTCCTGATGAGCGTGCGAAGACTGTACAACCCTCATGTTTAAAGGGGGTGACAGAAGACAATGAGACCAACCTCCTCCAAAGCTAAAGTTGCTTTAGCAATAGAAATTCATAAGGGGTGCTACGGAAATTACTAGTACTGCAGCAGTAGATTTAGTAACTGCTCTATAGGGATGTCAGGCTGCCCAGTACCCCACAGGAAGGCCAGACGGGTTTCATACCAATCCTTTCTCAGACCTTACTGGCCTGGAGAAGTCAACAGAGCCACAGAACTGTTACCAATGGGTCAAAATCTCTCTCTGCCCAGCAGATGCTCGGGGAGCACAAGGTGAAGAGGCAGCTTGCTGCTAGCAGGGAAGAGCACAGCTGCTGGGCTCCGAAGGGGTTACAAAGATTCAACAGCAAGGAAATATTTATGGAGGAAAGATGCTGAGCTATGCATGTTTCCCAGGCTGGAGATGGTTTTAATTTACCTCTTGCAAAGGCTGTGATTATTTGCTGCTGGTTTTTGTTGAATGCAACTATTTCAGGCTCACTTGCTCCCTCTGGTGTCACAGCTCTGCAGCTGATTCAGAATAAAAACTCTCCAAACCCACACAAACTGCAAGGAATCCTGCTTTCCCCCACCCGCCTTTGGGAAACAGGGGGCAATATTTATAAGCCTTAGCGATTACCACGGCCTTGCCAGGCACAAAGCATTCTTTGAGTACGGCACGCTAAGGACATTAGAGATATCTCCTAGAGTTTAGAGCTACATCCACAAAGAGACACCTCCTCTTTTTCCAGCTCTCCCCTTCGGAGGGTGGTCTCAGCCTGACTTTAGCTGAACTGCAACATCCACCATGCTCCTCACTAGGTCCTTCCTCCACGGCAGCTCCCGAGTGCATGGTTCACATGTGTTGACATGCTGCTATTAAAATCTTAGTTTACACTTTTTTATGAGCACGGGGATTTTAAAACTTGGAGAGTATTCTCTCCATTAGCTAGACTGGAGCCTGGCACCCGATCACCTTGGGACTAGCCGTACTCTCGGGGAGGAAGCCATACCTCCTTAGCCCTCTCCTGTCACTCCCCAATCTCCAGGAACATGCACAGCCTCACAGACAAAAAGGAACCAGTCTTCACTGTGATTAAAACTATCACCTCCCATCCAATACTGCCTGCCCAGGCATTTATCAGATGCCACTTTGCTGTATAGCTCTTCTGCTTCTTTCTTCCAGCCTCAAGCAGCTCCTCCTCTGCTTTGCCTTTATGTTTCTTCTCCTCTCCCTCATTACCGAGTTGCTGTGTGATGCTGCTATAGCACCGGGGGCAACCGAGACACTGGTTCTCATTCCTCTTTGTGAGCTGCATCTGCTCCTCTCCCCATCCCCACCCGGGGGATGCTACACACCAAGGCTGCCCAGCCCTTGTGTCCCCTCCTGCACCCTAACACCACAACGGCATCAGCTGCCCCACACCTCTTCCCCAAGCCGGCAGCAGCAGCTTACCCAGCCTGGCAGAATCCCTTCTCAGCCCACATGAGCAAGGTTTCCGAGCTCTCTTCATAACACATCTACCCCATTTCACATTTTCGGATTAATACGTACCTTGAAGGGAACCATAAATATTTGCCTGGATTTTCTATTAATCCTGCTGTGACACAGCTATTAGGATTACTGGAGTGCGGGTTGATAAGCAATGGTGTGGAGTGCTGGAGTGTTTCAGGAGATGACAGTAACATCTCACTGTATTTTACTGATGTGGATGCCTTGGTGACCTGCGCTAATCCACTTGGAAAATTACTATGAGAGAATAAAGAGTCTTAAAATATGAAGCAGGAGGTGGAGTGCTGCAAAGAGGAGTTTACTTCCACACCAGCCTTTTCTAAGTATATGCATTAACATCTGTACTCATCGCTAAGCAGAGAGTCACTAACAGAAACGCACAGAGAAGAACCCAGAGCAGGACTTTCCCACACGCCCACATCCACATGCATTGGTTCAGTAGCACGAGAAATCGAGGAACCCTAACTTATAGCATGATTTTTCTCTCAGTATGTACATACAGAAATGACTACCATCAGCCTGGAACAACAGCCATTTAACAAACCACCATGCCGAAATGAAGGCTGTTCTGCAGAGTTCAGGCCAAAAGCGGGGTTTTAGATGCAGAGATTACCTACAGCCCTTTTCCATACAGATCTCTTCTGTATATCAAGATGGTGCTAGTTTTCTTCACCAGCAAAATTAGCGTGACCTAGTGTGGTACCTTACACTAGAAGTTCATCTAGACCTGATCCTTCGGACAGGGCAGGCACGCTGCGCTCTGTGGGCCAGGGACTTCCTGCACCATTGGTGGTACTTCGTCTAATGGCTCTATAAATTTTTCTTCTTTGAGTTTGTCCTGTGGCCTTTGAATCACACATGTTCCAAGGTTGTCTCTCCCCTGGTAGTGCTAATTAACACAGCACAAAATCCCCGGGAGAGCATTACCTATTGGATCCAGGCTACCACTTCTTGCAGTTCTTCAGCTCCTTGGCTGTCAGCCAGCCACGTCTGTTCACACCTAGTCAGGCTTAGCCTGGACAGTCTAGCTGAATCACAGCTTGAAATGGTGGGGCTACAGACTGTAATGATGTTAAAGCAATAGACTTCAACTCAGAATGAAACCAAAAGTCACCATTACAGTAGGGAGTCCTATAAAAGCATCTATTATTCCCTGTATCAAAAATTCCATTTACAACTAAGTCTAAAATCTCCCCTCCTCCTTCTCAACCAAGATAGCTAACTTGATCCAAAAGCTCCAGGCTGACTCAAAGCATGGGTTTTCAACCAGCTTTACCTTTTAGACCTTTAATACTATCTTACCATTACCTGTTACATTTAAGATGTTACATACATCCCTGAAGGTGTACATTTACAGACTTACCAGGTGATCTCATAATATTTCTCTTTAAAGAGTTAGCTTTAACATCTTACCACAAGGCAGGATCTCTAGACTGCAGAGAATGCTTAAGCTTTTTCCAAGGGTCTTCTAGCTTCCTGTCATTCTTGACTAAGAACCGGAACAAAACATTGGTGTCACTAATGCTATAATAAAAAGAAAATAAGATCTTTCTCAGACTCTACATGGCCTAGCATGCAAGTCCAAGGACTATATCAGCTTTCCTGGTAATTGCATTGCTTGCTTTTACTTCTCCATGGTGATGTGAGGTACTTCAGAGGAACTGCCCAGTGCAAATTTTAAGGATAACAGTGAGAAGGCTCACCGATACTCCAAGCATAAAACAGAGAGGCACTCTGAACAGAAAGGAATCTGGAGTAACACATGCAAACAGATCACGGGAATGTTGCATCTTCCTGACAAGTAGCTGTAATGAGTCCATGTGGGAGACAAGTCGGAGGACCTCAGTCTGTTTTGGTACAGCTGTGCAGTTGCACAACTCATTACATACAAGAACAGTCCACCCAATGCACTGAGTAAATACCTTTCAGTTTTACATAGCCAAATCAGCCAAGCCAGCCTTTCCCCCACACCCTCCAACTCCCCTGTGCCTTCGGACTCCTTAGGATCAGAGCTGTTTATCCAGTCTTTCAGGCGATGAAAAAAATTAACACTTGCTTTTGCAGATACTTTCTGGGCACTGGAGATGACAGATACCCATTTCTCTTAAAAAAGCTGAAGAAAAATCCTCTATTTCAAAATAACAATAATTGATCAGTGTCTTAGCCTTAGCAACTTGCTACATATAACAGGATGCAGGCAAAGGATAACATGTCCCTTCTTCAGCAGTTACTTCATTCCCACTTAACTTTCAGAGCTCACAGGAAGAAACAGAAAAGCTAACAGCTACAGCTAATGCACAGCAGCTTTTGCCTGATCAGGTCATCTCATTCCTCACCCTGGCTCTGCTCGCAGCTGGACTTTAAGGCTACCCCTCACAGCAACAGAGATTTGAGCCAAATGCAATTTGAGAAAGCACGTACACTTTTACACATAAGGCCACGCACAGCTATTGCTTGCCAGTCATTTTCCTCTGGTACAAGTCACCCACACTGGGACCAAGAAAACCGAGTTTATACTATGTGTTTTAATTATCTGCTTATGGAGGTAAAGCCTAAGGTAGGCAATTGCAAGTGTGGCAGTAGTAAGAGTTCAAATTTCAGACAAGGAACCTGATGCACATGTTTGCTGAGTACCCGGGGCTTGTACTCCCTTAGGGCATCACCTGCATTTCTCCATATGATCATTGCTTTTCCTCATTTGCACACTTTGAGTTCATCACAGTGCTTGGATCAGGAAAACAAAAGTAAATATAATTATACATAAGGCACTGCCTTTCAAAAAAGCAATGCTTGTTTTTTTAGATCAGGGGTCAGCTTTGACTAGGTAAAGGGTGCTCTGCTTTTAGAGGACCAGCTCAAAACAGCTGTGTTAAGGCTCATATGCAGAACATATTTTAGTATGGCAGATGGAGATGCTAAGTAAAACTCATTAAACTGTTATCACTTTCACCCACCCACAAAAATCCCAGTGGTCTGAAGTCATGGTTTTCTGACACAAATCTAGAAATCTATAGCTTGTACAACAGCTGCAACCAGAATAAAGTTCCAGGAAGAAAAAAATGCTTCATTTAATTACATGGGTAGGTCAGAATTATTCGACACACGGATTTCTTACAGCAACAGAAATTTGTGTCTGAAAGTATCTGCGTGCTTGTTTGTGGTACAAAACTGGACAAGTTACTTAATGAGTCCTGCAAAGTGCCTCTTCTTCACTCTGCATGCCTGAAATACACCACAAAGGGTTAAAGCCACAGGATAACAAAATACACCAAAAAGAAACTTTTATTAAAAAAATACCCAGCTTTCACGTGCAGACAGAACAGCTACAAAAACAACTCTTGTTCAGATAACCTCATCAAACTATCCTCTACCCCAAACACAGGAACGGTGAGGACCAAGACTGAAAACAACAACTATAAAGCCAAGAAGTTGGCAAGTTGTTATTCAGAGCTGGTTGGTGGTATGCCTATCTCCATATCTAGAAAGGTTCAATGCTTTCATTCTGGGAGGCCAAGAAAAACTAAATATAGTAGCAGGCTACCAGCAAACACACTAACTGGCACAGCTTCCAGCTACCTGAAAGATTCATCTTTCCCTTCGCAGGCCGCTCTGATAGCTGCAATCCTTTCCCTTGTTTGGGGAGAACGTGCCATAAGGAGGCACTTTCAGGTTTTACTTACATGGATAATTGCATACACAAACTTTATGATGGAGGTAATGCAACACCACCACTGATACTCCTCTCTTGCCCCACTCAGGGGGATCATCTGGCTCTTTCAGATTGTTTTTTTTATTAAGCCTGACATCCGCTTGCAAATACGAGGTAGCATCCTTGTTTCACGTGCCAGGAGCCAAGGCAAGGCCTCTTACAGCAAGTGCCTCTTAGCAGAGACACCATCCAAGAGCATCTGCTTTGTTTTAACCTTTGCCCTTTAAGGAGGACCCAGAAAGGAAAAAAAAAAACCCAAAACCAACAAACCTCTTCTAGCTGCAGACTAGCTTTGTTGGTTTGTATGAGGCTGAATATTGTCGCAAGGCTTTTCAATACAGAAAAGGCCTTGGAGAGTGATGCTCACCTCTCAGCTTCTGAATGGCATCTCTGCCACTAACAGCCCACAGATATTGTGTTTTAAGCAGCAGCCCTGAAGACAGACCCCAATTTCGACCAAGGCTTTGTGATTTAGCTTAAAGGCATGCACGCTCCCAACACAAAAAATGAGGTCAAAGAAGCTTCTTTTGAAAAAATAAATAGAGCAATAAAGCATTCTTTCAGATTAGCTTCACAGAGGATAAATCACAGAACAAATATGACCATTTTATCTTGTTGGCAAATGGTACATTACAGTGTCCAGCTTTATGGGAAATATGTTGGTTGGTCTGGAGAGCAAACTGACTTTTCATTGTCTAGAAAAATGCTGCTCTTTACTTTTTACAAGATTTGTTTGTTTTAAAAAAAAAAGTATGATCTCTAAGCAGTGCCAAGCCTGCTTTGCCTCCTGCCTCTTGACGCTTTCCTGGATGCCTCGGGACTTCCTAGCAACCTCATGGCAGAAACATGATCCATCTCCTTTTACCAGAAAAACAACTTGTATTAAACAAGATCCCAGATGCCCTCCTGCCATTCCCCAAACGGGTGGGATGCAGTAACCACGGGACCCCACAAACGCCGGGGGGAAGGCGGCGAAGCAGACAGGGCTTTCCCAGCACACAGAGGTACAGCTTTCCTCAAACCCTCCGTTTTCAGCCTCTATTTGTCTCTTCTAAAGTCAAGCACTAATGCCAAGAGCACCTGGCAAGGAAAGCAGCCACCATAGAGCTAATGGGTGGTTACAGAAACATTGCTGGCTGCGGGATCCAGCAGCAGCTATGCCTGTTCAGTATTTTGGCACTGATTTATGACAAGTGTACTTGGGTTTCCATTAGCCGCGGCTTTCTCGGTTGACCCCTCAGCTCTGAGAGACAGACTCGACATTAAACTCCCATCAGCTTTCAGTACCGCTGACCTCATCCCCAAAACTCGCAGCAGTGTTTTACATCAGCCGGGGCCGATACATTCCATTAATGCTCCTCTGACTCCGGGAAACATCTGCTCTGTTTACACTGGTAGCAGCACGGAGACCACTTAAGCATCACCTCTGCTCCCCGAGCCCGTGGCGGGAGAAGCAGCCGCACGTGGGCCAGGCCCTGGACCTCCCAGCCCCCAGCACGACAACCTGGCCATTAGTTACTCGAGAGGGCAGATGTCACTTAAACCATCAAGGCGCAGGAGAGGTGTTATGTAGTAGCAAAGAAGGTGGTTTCCTTCAGGCCAGAAGTACAAGCTTGAGAGAGGTATTTGTGCTGACGCCAGCTGAAGATGAGCAGGCTGATTGGAAATAAGGAAGGATTAAAGAATGCCAGAAGAGAATTAAATTTTTTTAACCCCAATGGTTTTACAGATCCATCTGTTCAGGCAGAGATTCAATGAATACGGCTGATTAATGCAGGTTAGAGCTCACAGGTGGAGGGCACCTGGCTCTGTGCCACCTCTTCAAATGCGTATCACTAGGATGCTAGGTGCCATACCCACCCTCGCACCCCTCCGGCTCCATGGCCAAGGGATACGTACAGGGAAGCTCTTCCCACAGTGATGGCAAGAGACCAGATACCTCGCTGAGAGCAAAGCACAGTTCATCCAAAACAATCCCCCCGGCCCCTCAGATGTAGCCCAGACACCACCTTAAACACCACAGCTTACCAGCAGCCACCAGCTTCTTACTGGGAAAGCCTGACAGCTCTGAAATACCTGTTCATGTAGGGGATGCTTATCTGTCAGTACCACATGCTGGATGGTTATGGCAAGTCTCCAATGATGCTACTACACATATTCCCAAGGATTTTTGACAGCTAAGACCTCCAAAAGGCAAAACCCTAAAACTCTTGTTGCTCCTACTGTTCTAATGTTAGATGTGCATTCAATTAACCCCCGATGTCTTCTGATGCTGCTGGAAGCTCTCTTTTCTATTAACCATCTAGTCAAGACTATAGTTGCTAACAAGCCCACGAGGACGCATAAAAACCTACAGTAGCCTTGGAGTATTTGACAGCATCTGTCACAAATAGAGAGTGCCACATATGGGGGCATTCAGCAAGGGTCATAAGTTTTTATTATAATGAAGTCAGGAACACGATCGGCTGTTTCCATCACTGATCATTTCGCTGGTTCATAGATTTGCTGCATTTTAGATTTCTGCCCTTTTAAAGAGCTTTGCAGAGCTTGGACTACGAGCTTGCACAACAGTCAACACGAGAAGACCACAAAAAGACCTTGATTCTCACAGAGGTCTTAAACCACTACTCAAACACCCCTTTAAACAAGCAAAAAATCCACCCCAAAAACACTGTTGGTTTTGGTTTTTTGTTTGGTTTTTTTGTTTTTGTTTTTAAAACTGCATGCTAATGAAGGCTGGTTTGATTTGGGCTGTGGCATGCAATTCAGTTAACCTCACCTATCCTGAATGTGATGGCAGGTACTGGGGTGGGAGCAGAATAAAAACTGTATTTGCCCTCTATCTTCTGTAATACATTAGGGATGACTGACACAATCTGCACAAACGCTCTCTGGTTTTCACCTCATTCCCAGTGTCCAAGGTGTTGGCAGCTCACAGCTTTGCCAATTCCACCACAAAGCTGAAACGCTGACTTAAGAAAGCATTTTTATCTAATCTACTTTCAACCAGAGATGAAAAATCAGTAGAAGAGGAATAAGCTGCCACTGAATGAGACAATTCAAATTGTCCCTTTCCACTTCCTTAATTCACATGTTAGGGGACAACCACAGCTGGGAATTTCAATCTCTGGAGCAATTAAAGAAAATTAAATCCAGGGAACAAGGCCTTATGCACTCAAAGCTTCATTAACCCTGTCGCCTTTTAATTAAATACGTGCACATGAAATTTTGGACAGAGAAAGCATTGCCTTACTGACAATGCCCAGTTTTAGTGGCAAACCAGTACTTGCCTTTTAAAAAACAAAAAAGAATACTGGGGTTGTAAACTCTAGACCTTTCTAACGCCACAACGGCTTTATTAAATATGCAGTAGAAATTACTGCCTGTCATCAGCTCCCACTTCATGGGAATGTCTGCTCTCCCTCAAATGCCCTAAGCTGCACTAGCAAACCTCTGCTTTGGGCTCACTTCAAGATAACAGGCAGCCCCACCAACACCACGGATAAAACATGAGCCAGGATTTAAGAGCCCTACACTTATTATGATCAGTTAGAGAAATAAAGTTGGCTAGCTACAGCAGGATAGATTGTTCAGCCCACGGAGAAGAGATTAGAGTAGCCAACCTCTCTTAAATACTGTTCATCCTTACAAAAGGCTCAGGCAGGCGCCAAAGGCGGTGTGCGACTAGGACATTTTAAAGGATAATCTTTGAAAGGGGATACTGTGAAGTCTGCCCAGCCTAAATATCCAGCTTGCTTTGTGCGAGTTACCATCTGACTTGCGAGGGAGTCATGCTGCTCATGTGCTGGCCTCCTGGCTTTGTCAAGAATATAAATGAAGCATGCTACTAGTTCATCTGGATGCACGACTGCTTAGCCGGGACTGAACACAAATTGCTTTGATGCTTCCCCATATTCATCCAAAAGCAGTGTCACCCAACAGATGCACACACAGGCAGTCACGCATACTGCCAACAACACAGAGAGGGAAGAAACACACAGTCCTTTCCTCTGTCTCCAAGAGACTTCTAAGGAATCTGCCACCTTGAGCCAACATCTCACCCAGAGACATGCTCTCGTTCCCTCATCACTAGCAAGCAAATTTATACCTCTGGGAGAGATTAGACTTCAGTTTGTCCTTTTTATTTTAAAGTATCTTTTTGGGAGACAGCCTTCAGTCTTTTGCCAGCACACATTAAATCAATTTTGTATTTGTGTTTTATTGCTGACCTATGTATTTTAGCTGTTTTAACTATTTCAAAGAAGACAGCATGCATTTAAAGAGATTACTTTAACTGTCACTTACCGTAAGAGTTGATACACTTTACAGTAAACGACACTTCTCTTTTCACACTTGCCCCTCTCCCAAGGAGCAAGCTAACACAATGGCACAACTGTTCATGCAAAGCCTCCAAGGGATGCCAGATTCCCAAGTGGATGCTCTGCCCAATTGACTGAAGAGGCACAGCTCCATTAGCCAGAAGCAGGATAGACAGGCAATTCCTTATGCTTACAACAGCTCAGTATTCACAGGTTAATTGCTGCATCCCCAAAATAATGTTCTCATTCTGATTTCACAGCAGCCATATTCTCTTACATAGAGCATGGAGAGCAGTTTGCTGCTATAGGCTGCCCTTGGTACTACCAAGGACAATCTGAACACATTGAGTGTGACAGGCTCTTGTTGAATGCAAAAATAAAATGCAGCCACTTACGCTTCCTCAGCCTTTGACACCAACAAGGGAAGGGGCTTCCTACTACAGCACCAGCAGTGAAGAGCACATGAATTTTGTGATGCCTGAAGTGCTGCCAGGCAGCATATAATGTGTCGCTTCATTCCTCTGCTCCTGAAAATTACAGGGCCATTAACCTTTTTGTGTGCGCGAGATGGTCTTCCCATCTGCATGCAGCAAATACGCAAGGAGGACGTGCATGGTGAACATGCACAGGTAGGCTACTGGGTGAAGAAGGACATTTCCAATGCAAACCTGCTCGTACAAAGAGTTCTGCTCCCCAGTTCTAATGCTATCATTTTATGATGACAACGTTTCCTTACTCAGTTTCTATCTTGCTCCTCATTCCTCTGCTACAAGTAGTAATTAGTAATGTCAGTGTTCTGGCTGAATTGCTACAGTGCCATTAATAATGCAAGAGTAGTAACAGAGAGCAGAAAAAAAAAGGAGGTTTGAAGGTTAAAAGCAGTAAGAGAATGCATTTTGGGGGGCACTGGAAGGATAGGGAGGAGGAGGAGAAGAAATGCTGGCCTATGGAGATTATAAACCGTAAGCTTCAAAACATATTGTTCCTTTCAGGTGGAAATGGTGGATGACTCAGTCATGGCTAATTAGAAGATAATATGCAAATAAGAATGACACACAGAGGTGATTTTTACTAAATCAGAAGAAAACTTGTTTCACCTTCCCTTTCCCTCTCTAAACTTGCTGCCTCACCACTTCATATTCCCATTTCTCTGTTAATCATGTTTCAGAGGTCAACGGTAACCTGGCATCCAACACATGACATACACTGAAGTTTCCTCTCTCCAGAGAGACTTCTGCAGAGACCAACCTGTACCTGCCCACCTACAGCCAAGCCTTTAACACCAGTAATCAAGCTGCTCCTGGTGCACCTTAACCTGAGGCTCTGCCGAAGCTGTTTATGACATGTACTCTGAACCTAAAATAGTGCTGGATTTGAATAGGTGACCCAGCATCTCCTGGTGCTTCCAAGGCGGGGGGGAGTCTTCTCCAACACCGACAGCAGCTCCCTCAACAGCAGAAGCTTCACCACCATGCAAGGCACACAAGCCTCCTGACAGCACCAAATAAAACTGCTAAAGCTGCATCCTCAATTGCATCACCTGGAAACTTTTTTCACCTCCCTCCTTTTCCGGCTAACTCCAGCACAGAGTTAAAAGAAAAAAGGAACCTACAGGTTTGGCGTTGATTCCTCAGCTGTTCCTATTGCTGAATGAAAACTCACCTTGACAGTGGAAGGGCTAAAACGGTCTCCTGCACGCCAGGAAGGCAGCTTGTTTGGGGCTGACCCTGGTCCAACACTGAAAAGCAGGCATCTTCTAAAGGGGTTGGTGGTCCCTAGTTTTCTTAAGGATTTGCAAGACACATGAGCTAACTTTTAAAGGTCATTTAGCAGAACTGACCAGCCACACTATTTCTTCTCCCCATGTTTGGCATTTACAGCTTTCTCCATGGTACCAGGCCCCTTGTTAGTAGGGATGTATGAAACAAAACAAAGCACATGGTCTTTTCATTAGTTGAAATCACACCCATCTCTCCCCCTTGCAACATATATTCCAATATATCAGCTTTTCAATGTTATTATTTAATGGCAGCATAGCTCCCTCTGTCACTTAAGAGAACTATTCCAAAGTCCCCTAGCACTAAGGGCTCAGATGACCACCCCAGAAGGGATAAAAAGCCAGCAGGCTCATTGAGATGAGCTCACAAAAGAGTGGAAAAGGAAGAAAAAAAGCCAAACTGGGAAGATCAACTTCTGAACTGCATTGCTTTTTCAGAGAGACCTTTCAAGTATCACTTCCTCTGCAGAGAGGAAGTGAGAGGAGCTAGAGGTTCTCCGACACAAACAGCTTCCCCTCTGCAACAATGATATAAAAGTATGGGTGTTTTTAAAAAGAAAAAAAAAAAAGAAAAAAAGGAAAGCAGGCCAGCCCTGAGCACACTGTGACCAAATTAGGAAACAAATTCTACTGACAGCCTCCGAAATGGACATTGTCTGCAGCAGCCTTGTATTAGCTCAGGAAGCCTGATGACTGTGTCATCTGCTGAAATCTGTTTATGTGCAAATAGAAAGAAGCAAAACACCTCCTAGCACTACACATGCCAGGTTAGGCCATCTCAGCACTCTGGCCCGAAGGAGACAGTCATCAGCTGCCCTGACACAATACTATTCAAAACCTCCACTGCTGACTCACACCCCTCCAAAGATAACATTGCCCTGGAAGTGCTAAGGTACAGTAAGATGAGGTCTATGCAGAGAGTCAGGGGTTTTAAAGTGCATTTTTAAAGTGGTTAGCTGTGGCAGATGAAGCTGAGGTTAGAGATCAGTGATTACTACGACAGGAATGTGAGGGGGAGGAAAGAGAGGGAAGATGTAGCTTCTTGAGTAAGGTCAGAACAATGTTTTTAATTTGGCTTGGGAACAGCCTTTTTCCATCCTCTCCAACCTCCATTTCCACTAAGCTACAAAATGGTAACCCTGCTCTGATGCTCTGCAAATACAAGTAGCACCAGGCAGAGTTTTAAACTTAAACTTGCCCCTTCTGCCGTGGAGGGTACCTGTACTGAGCTCCCACAGCAGTCCCAGGGCAGCTCAGTGGCATCACTACCTGTTGTGAAGACAGGCAAGTGCCAGAGGCTAAGTTACTTTACTGTTTAAAAATCAAACAAATCAAGCAATCAGAGCACTCTGGTCCATACAGAGGTTTAGGGTTTCTCCCTGACGTTAGGGCAGTCATGTTACATTACTCCCTCTCTTGTCCCCTGCATGAAATGGAACACCACCACTCCTCCCTTTCTTTTTCCAAGGGACCTAGGAGGAAAAGGCAAAGCTCAAACAGCTCATCTCAGCCTGCAGCAGGTCTCAGCCTCTGCTCCACCCTTAGTGTAACTACAGCCTTCAGGGTCCTTCCAGCCTCAGCAGTTTGGCTATAGGACCACTCCAGCAACTAGCCACCTTCAACGCAGCTGAGGACTTTTCACACCCTGGCACCACCTGGCCAGGGTGCTTTTATCCAACCCCTCCCGGAGTCCATCAGCTTATCTCCAAAGACACTGTCGTCGCATGACTGCACTGACCGCCACAGGTTTGCAGCTGCTCTCAGTGGCTCCTTCGCCTAAGGGGTGGCAGGCCGTGCCTACAGAGAGAAGGTGAGACAAGACTGCTGAGGCTGAAGTTTCCATCCCCACATGAAGCGGTGTTCAGCTTATTACCTCTGGACCTTTCCTCAGCAAAGGACAAAGCTACAAAGGGAAGAGAGTGCTGCTACCTCTTATGGACCTGACAAAGAGGTATTCACTGGTC
Organism: Pandion haliaetus; assembly: GCA_013401275.1. NCBI lineage: Eukaryota > Metazoa > Chordata > Aves > Accipitriformes > Pandionidae > Pandion > Pandion haliaetus. The sequence continues at coordinate 91,304 of VYZV01028855.1, read as the reverse complement.
AGTAAACAGTGGGAGAATTGCCTTTTCACTGCATGAATATTGCTATATAAGGCAGAAAGCAAGCACAGGAGTAAGCTTTGTTGCTTGAAATTGCACTGACTTACATGGTCTATTTTTAAAGAGACTAGTTTGGGTTCTTGCTTTCAGCAGCTTTTTCCCCCCCCCCCAAGAGACAGATACCCCATTTAAACTGACCTCTTTCTGCAGGTCCGTTTCCAGGCTGGGCTTCGCCCTCTCCTCCTCCGTCAGACTCATTTATCAAGTGAAGCATTTCCACATACCACTGCATAAATAGACTTGACCTTGTAAAAGCAGCAGCACCTGAGCTCCCACTGATGGAGTCTCTCCACCCTATCACAGCAAGGAACCCTGCCCGCTCCTACACTTTTTCCAGGTGAAGTATTCTCAGAGCTCCTACAGCCCCTTCCTATGTGTCCCAGGGAAGGGTGGCAGGTATACACACAAGGCAAGAAGTGATTCTGGGCTGATCATTGTGCCTCCTCCCTGGAAAGGGGCATTTAGGAGCAAGCTAGAGCTGGCACCACTCAATTCTTGTAGCCGCTCCCAGCCCAGACAAAGCATACACCAAAAAGCAAGCTACAGGAGTTCCCCCAGGTGGGACAACTCATTCCTGGTCCCTGGCTTTCCTAGATGCTCCCTGTCAGCCAGGGAGCAAGCTGTCAGCATGCACCATCCAGCTTCCAGGGAAGCAAGGAGAGCCCCTGGCACGTGGCTTTCCCTTGTTCCCCTTGCAGCCCCCCACAGAAGGTAAGCATCCTGCCCAGCATAAAGCTGGGGATGAGAAGATCTCCCGACTCTCAGCACTCCCCATGCAACTTCAACCCTACATGCCTCCACAGGATGGACCATGCAGTTTAGCACGCATGTACTCTTCCTACATGGGACTCTTACTTTTAAGGCTTTGCTGTACCAGGAACACCTTCCTGTTATCTATCTTCCTTTAGGACTTGGCAATAAAACCTACTGGAGTGTTATCTGCCGCCTACAATCACCTCAACCCCACCTTCGGCCTTGGTCCCTCCCTCCTGCCCATCCCTTTGAGAAGAGATACGGAAATCACTGGCACTCCTGCTGCAGTACTGCCGGCACTGCTGTCGATAGCATCACCGCTCGCCCTGCCTGCAGCACAGAGCACCACCGCTGCAGACGAGTTTCAATGTCCTTTTATGGAAGAAAAATGAAAATCGCCTGCCCAGCCGTGGAGTGCCTCAGAGCTGAGCCGAGATGACAGACGGAAACTTGCCATTTGTTGTGGTTTTGGCAGTAATAGAGTGGAGCGTGTTCCCATGCGCACCGCTCATTTAAAAAGGGTGCAGCGAAGGCATTGAGCTGGAGGAGAAAGCTGAGAGCTCCGGACCAGGAGGTTTCAGGGATGCGGCGCCGAGGAGGAAGACAGCAGAGTCATGAAAAGATGGCTTAGAGTGTTCTGCTGGCCCAGACAAGTGGGAGACAGGGCTCCAGACAAAAGCGTACGCAGGCACAAGTGCTCCATTCCCAACCCCTCCCAGTAAGACACATAGCGAGGTCCTCCACACTGCATTTCCCTTTCTTCCTTATCCCAACAAATTCTGCTAAGCTGCATTCACACAGATGCAGGAGAATGGTAATTTAAATGCAGGAGTTGGGCCTTGAGGTCATTGCCACCAGAAAGAAATTACAGGGGTCTGCAGTAAGTGAGTGCTACCTTTGGCTCTTCTCTCCACTAAAGCTGTGGGGCTAAGCTCTAAGTAACAATCAAATCTACATAAATAGGCTCAAGGAAAAGCATACAGAGAACAGCAGTAAGAATGGCTGAACAGAGAATGAGACAGGGCCATTGGACCTTCAAAATGTTTGCGCTGCTGTCAGGAAGCTGAATGAGACAGCAGACTTCAACAGCTGGGAAAACATGTTGCAAAACAAGGAGAATTAAGTAATTCTCCATATGCACATCCTACTCTGAGGCATTTTGGACAAGCTCAATTTCTCCAACCAGAACAATTTTTTTTTTTTTCTTCCATGTTGCACACACACCCTGCCAGTGACAAACCTTGATACAGTTTAAGCCTAAAACCACAGCGCATCTGGAGTCGGGCAGGGCAGCTCCGGGCAGCAACGGGCCAGCCTCTAGCACAGAAGTAATGGGCCCTGTGGTATGTGTTAGATGACATCCTTGGAAGACTACCTCATCATGAACACATCCCCTGCTGCTGGGTACTTGATCACACAAACATTTCCCCTTGCACCCTATAAAACACTTGTAACTGGATCATAGGTGGCTGGGGCTGCCTCATTACCTACCCTCTGAATCACAAGCAGCTGTGTGCCCCATTACCACACCAGGTACAGAGATCACAGGCACTGCAGCATGCCCCTTAGCTGCTTCTGTAACTTTAAGCCTGGTTGATCATGCAACAGTTTATTTCAGCAAGGCCACTCATGTCTAAGTTGCAAACTGTACAACGTGACTTACACTTATTAACATAGGTTGTGGATGCAGTGTTAGCACCCTGCTAAGAGAAGCCATGTTCAGACACAGCTTGCTAGGCAGAACTCTGAACAAGCTTAAACCTGTTTCACTTCCAACAGAAAATGAAGGTTAAAAGCAGCTGGGTGCATCTGTTCCTAGCCAGCACCTTGAAATCAATCCTGAGACATTCTAGCAGCTTAAAAAGAAGTCCCCTAAAATACCAAGTCTTAGTCCTGCAAATTAAAAGCACACGCAAGGATTGCTGTGACCGGAGAGCCTAACCTGAAGACAAAAAGGCAAGAGTGAAGATTTTATCCACATGACACAGGCACATCAATGCTCACTTTTCCAGCATGACAGTTCAGACGCCCAGCAGGCAAACCCACTCCCCAAACACAGCCTCATTAACAGCATGCACTAAGGAGCCCTGAACAAGAGTGGCAGCGGCCCAGACCGAGGGCAATGCGATTTAGCACCATACAACCATATGCCACCACCTCTTTGCATCCAGCCAGCACCGAGGCAGACAACAACTTGGTACAATAAAGTAAGAAAAATCTTAAGCTATGCAAAGGAGTTTTAAGGAAAAGTCTTGGAAGCGTAAGTCCCTACAATGTGGCCTGGCTATGAAATGACTGTTGAGGGTTTCAAGCTTGCCGGCACCGGAGGGACAGCGCTGCTCCATGCATGCATTATTTCCATGGCAACAGCAGCTTTCACCTCCCCATCTCTTCGCTGGCTGAAAGCCCTGCAGTGCTTTGTGCTGAGACTGCAAAGAGGGGAGACTATCTCCCCCACCCGCAACACGGCGCCGGGGATAGCAGCAAGCAGCCCGGGAACAAAAGCCTTGTCTTCACCAACAATATGGGGTCTTGGGAGGAGGGAGGCTGAGCAGAAAGGATGGACTTCCTTTTCTGGTGAGAAACAGTACTTCCCCCCAACGTGCAAAAGTGCATGCTCACTTCCCAGTGCTGCACAAGTCAACAGGCAACATGTGCCTTTCTTAGTTTCACCAGAATTGCCAGCTTTGATCTGCTCTGCCAGAGCACTGGGAGGAGAAATAAGCATCATTAGAGATGAGAAATTCAAGCGCTGCTTCCATGCAGGGATCCCAGCGCAGAGTAAGATGGAGGTTGACCAAGCAGGCTGGCAAACCCCTCTGTCACCAGGAAGCCCAGCTCCAAGCATGGTCAGAAACCTGTTACAGAGCAAAACCTCAAAAACTCAGACAAGTCTGAGCAAAAGCGGCCTCTCCCCCAGCACCAGCTCAGACTGCACACACACACAGGAGGAAGCATCCATAGGGTGGCTTGGGCAGTGTTTTTCCTTGGCTAATTAGGCTTTTCCTCCACCCTGCAGTTCATGATATTAAGACTCAAGCCCTGGCCACCTAACTAGGAGCCAAACTTCACACCACACAGCTGGAGCCACTGTGGCCCTGGCAGATGGTGCAGGCTCATCTGCATGCTCTCCATGCAACCATTCAGTCACAGAAGGCGATGGGCAGCTCTGCCCATTGCTGAGGTTACAATTAGCCACATTCTGGTCCCTGCAAGGTGCAAATGACTGGAACTACAGGTGAGGTGCATAAGTAGGGACCTGGGGATGCCTAGAGCTCTTCTTATTATTGAGCCCAAAGACACATACATAGAGCCAATATGAAGGCTTCCAGCTGGTTCCCATCACATACTTTACAATACATCCATAGCTGCCCAAATATGAAGCAACGTCTCTGCAAGATTTAAAGGAAAGCCTGAGGGTATCAACATGAACTCTCAAAGCAAGACAAAGCATCCAGGTGATGGAGCACAGAAATACAACCGGTCCACCATCTGGTCCTCCTCCGCCCACCCTTGAAGAGCTTTGAGGTTTCAGGAGAGGCACATTTTGACCTTTCCCTTTCCACACTTCCCCTCACTTTAGGTTCAGCTGTGCAAGTGCAGTCCTTCCAACCAGAGAGGGACTCCTTCCAGGATCAGTCATCACTACCACTGAGGCTGCCAGAAGCACTGCTAGCAAAGCCAATGCATCCTCTCCAACCTCTGTAGAGTTCCCTAGATTAGCCCTTTCCTCCCTAAGGGCAACAGTTTCCTGCAAGCAAGAGCATTAACAGAAATTCTTCATTCTGGAGAAAGACAAGATAGCAGGAATATGAAGAACCACTGCAGTTGATGCTGTGAGACAACACCACATCCTGCTATCCGAATTCCTCACCCTCAACTTCAAATCCTAAAGTCATTTGAGACTTCTAAGAACAGCACAAAGCTACTCAGCAGATTTTCAGCTAATGAATCAACACAAGCTGTCCAGGAAACCAGAAATCCAGCCCACTGGAATGCTGCAACCCCACGGAGGGGGGACAAGGAGTACGCTAGGAAGGAAATGAAACAGCAAACCAGAAGGAAAGGAATGTTTCAGCACTGACCCTTCTTACCACAGTTACTGTGCCACATTACACATTTTAGGGAAAAAAGCTACTTCAATTCGTTTTGCACATTGAAGCATTCATGTTCTTCAAGCCTGAATTTTGTTCTGTGGTGCTGACATATGTACATTTTGAAAACAACTCAGTTTCGCAAAAACAGTAAGAAAAATTTTTTTGATTTAAACGTGAATCAACATTGCCACCTAGTGACAAACAAGCCTCCTCGCTCATGACACTTGGACAATCCATCAGAATTCCATTTCTTTCCCAAATGCTAGAGGTAGATATTAGCAAAATGTATCTGGAGGCACGTTAGAGATTTCAAATGAAACTGTGCATCTTTCATAAGCAGCTTTCTCCCCCCAGTAAGTTCAATTTTCACTACAGAACGGCAACTTCAACTTCTCCAGACAACAGAATTTGACTTCCTATTGATTTCTCAATACAGGCAATGGTGGTGTCACATCAATACAAGAACCCAAAGCTATGGCAGCTACAAGCATAAGGTTAACGCACTCAAGAGAAATTTCAGTGATTAGCAGAAGCCTCTGCTGAGGGACAGGCAGTTCCCTGAATATTGCACAAGAATTCATTGTTGTGCCTAAAGTCACACAAGAAGCCTTATAGCTTCAGTGCTAAACACTGATACTATACTGCCTTGGCTCACTGGCACCAGATGTAAGCAGGGTTCTGCATACATTCAGGAGACTGTGAGACACATTTCTATGCTTCTATTTTTCTGCAGAACAGATGGTGCAGAAGCAGCAAGTTTTCCCCACTCCATCCTCCCATTGGGCCTGATGATTCTGCCGTTATGGCTATTAGCAGAAGCCACATTAGATACTCATTCACCTGCTACTAGGAAATGTGAGCTGTCCTCCCAGCTCTCCTGCCCAACACTCCAGGAAAGAACAAATGGCAAAGTATCCCCCAATTACCTTTCTGCAGCGGGGATTAGGGCAGCTGAACCGCTTCACATCACTGTCCAGTAGAGCTGGGAAGTTACAGAATGGACACCTGCAGCCCCAAATAAGACACCATTAATGCAGAGTGCCAAACATATCTTTGCTGAAAGCAGTAGTTAATAAGGCTGCCAACCAAACACCTGCCACCAGGATGTGCTGACTACTGCCTTTTTGCTCATATTTCTTCGATCACTTCCCTGTTTGCAATCAAAATATTATATGCTCAGCACTGCTTTTGACCATGTAATTTAGAGGATCAGCACAGAGCTGGCAAGCAAGTCTTGGGGGAGACAAGTCTATTGAATTTTAATCTGCTCCTAGTCAAAGGCAGACCAACCTGAATAAAAACAGACCTGGGAAGGCAGAAGCCTGAATTTATAATCTGGCTCTCTGAAAGCTACCTATCTTATAGTCAGCACACAGCGAGGGTTTCAGGGAACAATTTTCTACAACAGTAAGTGCAGTCTGCATCCTCTGCTAGACACTTACCTGACAAGCTCATCTGCACAGGCAGCAGCCACCTCCTCCTCAGCTTTCCGCTCATAGTATTTACAGAGGATGTTCTCTGGAAGCACTTTCTCCAGCTCACTGGTGGGGAATGAACATGTGCAACTGCCTTCCATGCAGCTGAGCTCTGACTAGGGTTGGAAGGAGAGAGCTCAGTTTCAGTATGATACTAGCAAAAAGCAATACTCAGTACCCAGAACATTTCCAAGCAAACCATTGCAGAGTCTTGCTTAGAGAGACCAGAGCTTAAGTCAGCAGATGACTGCCAGAGAATGGGTTTGCTACGGAAGAATAAGACTAGTTAAACAGATCAGGCCTCAAGCACACAGTGGGCATGAAGGTGCTGTTGATAGCTGGGGTGACAGTTTACTCGCTCCAAGTCCACTGTGACCACACAGCAGCCCGTTATTACTGTACAGCCTCTGCTGAGAACTAGCACTCTGCTCACGAACAGCATGTTGCATTCTCGTCAATACAGTCATAAAATACAGCTGCCAGTTTATGTTTACATGAAATATAGATCACAGAGTACAAAAGCATCCCACAATTTGATCATCATACCTGGAGGCAAAGAAGCATGCACACCTCAGAGCAGGTTAATGACTTGTTTATAGCTCAGCTAAGTACCAGGATAATTGCTAGCTAAATTGGAGACCAAGAAGGTTAGTAGTATCATAGAGGAATCAACTCCCAAATTAAGCTGGGATCACAGTGATATTGTGAAGGACAAATACTCTTAGCTAGGAGCAGACTGGCCAAGTCAGAGACAAGAGTGTGTTCTCTGTGCAGATACCACTGGTTTATTAAGTAGAAAATAAAAAACAGACAAGTGCAAGTTATTGTTGTTACTATGAATGCTGTGGAAATTTCTCCTAATAATCCAAGTTGCTAAGCATAGAGCACAAAAGATGGAGGTTAGCAAAACTGAAATCCTGTTCAGCAAAGATCCCATTGTGAAGTTGTTGGCTTCACTTGATGGTGAGACTGACTTGTTGGATTTGGAGTTCAGGACACAATTCCATTCAAATATTTCCTGGGAAATGCAGTTAGATCTGATTTAAGCAACAACACTACACAAACAGCAGTGTGATCTCCCAGTAGCAGCTTACCCATTTTCCCCTTGGGAAATTTCCCAGTTGGGAAATTCTTACCTTCCCAGAACCAAAGACTGCCTCCTGAGCATATTTAATTAGGCACTCCTTGCAGAACAAGTGACCATCTGCACATTGAGTTAGCTCTTCAAACGCAAACTCCCCATAACAACAGCGGCATTCTATCATCTGACCATCCTGCAGCCATAAACAGAGGTATTAGCCTCATCGTCAAAACATCGACAGCTATAGCAACATACAGACACATACAACTGCAAGCCATAAACAATACCAGCATTAATTCTAGAAAAGAGCAACAGATATACACCATTCCACTAGATACCCTATTTGGTGGTCAAAACTCACTAAGCACAACCAGATACTGAGTTTTAAGTAACTTAATATCTACATGTCCTGCTTGACAGGTTCCAAAAAGCTACAGAATACATGGTGTTTAATAATTCTTAGCTCACAGGCAGAAAAGCATCTTGTGTTTGTAAAGCTGCAATCGCAGGGAAGCAGCAGAGAGTACACACCATTCATACGGGGAAAACCAAGCTTCAGATCTGTTCCCTTCTAAAGGAACATTTACCCACCTGCCTGGAGAGACCTTGTCTTGGCCTCTTCACTGCAGGGGTGGAGAAGCTTGCCACTGTTAAAAAGTAAGTATGCCCACTTCTTCAAAGGTCCAACATCTTCTCCAAAGTTTGAAGAGAAATGGGCATTGACAACAAAAAGGTAATCCATGGCTGATGAACTGATCTCTAACTTTTCTCTCTTTGCTTAAAGGGAAAGACCTGATTTTCAGATTTTTAAAGAGTCCTTTCTGCAAATTACAAAGGCCTTCCCACTGGCAGAGCTCCAACAACAGCAAATCTGTTTTAAACAGCCATAATGGTGGTAGCAAGAGCAAACTTGGTACTATTCTATTGCAGTGTTTGTTCTGGCCAGTAAAGATACAAGCAGCAGCTGACTGAATTACTACAGATCATTACATGTATCAATACTGTCTTACTGGACTCAACTCTTGGCTGGCTTTTAGAAAAGGTAGACAACACACACTATGCATGTTTTGCCAGCTCAGCAAAAGCAGCACAGCACAAATGCAGCTTCAGAGAAGCTCCATTCCAGAAGCCAAAAGAGTCTGAAGGGGTAAGTCCAAAACAGTGTCTATGCATAAGCAGAACTCAACGGAGCACATTATAGATACTGACCTTCTGATACTGCTCCTCATTCATCTGCAGAGCAAGGAGAAAGTCTGCATGCTGTAAGAGAGACATGTGCATCTGTGTTTACAGAATAGATAAAGCAATTTTCCAGCCTCTACACTCTTTTACATTATCTCAGGACTTACAAACCACCATAAAAGGCTCACTGTCTGCTTACAACATCACTCAGCCCATCCTTCCAATCCATTAAGCTATTTATGATTCAGCTAAAACAGATGGGAGAAGCAAAGGCAGCAAGAACAAAGAACCAAATTCTGTATTATGGAGGGCTGCTGGTTCAGGTTTCTATGGGCAGAGATGATCTCACCCAATGGACCCCCCCAGAGAAAGCCCCAAGAACATTAGCTTTGTATTTAAAAGGAGACACTATCCATCTGCCTAAGAGACAATGATCCTTAAGAAGCTACTTTAGAAAGGACCGTAGGTGCAGAGCTGTGAATTCAGCCTTTCCTCAGACTACAAGGGGGAGACAACACACCAGTGGGTGCTGCAGGGTTCTGCTTCAAAACACATGGCCCTCAGCACAGGACAAGACATTCCAGAGACTGCCAACTTGTGGAAGGCGGAGTGAGTGGACAGACTGCCTTGGCCCTGGTCATTATTCACCAACAGTGAGCTGCAATTACAGGCCCTAAAGCAGCACAAAGCCTGCTAACAATTAGAGGAGCAATTAATTAGTAGAGCTTTTACTATCTGTAGCAAAAAAGGTCTAGAACAGTGTTTGCAAAAGTAGCAGCAATATATTTAAGTAAATACAAAACTCTGTGCTTGGCTTTTTTCCTTCAAAAATGAGTTACTTGGGAAGAGTCATACATGTTAACAGGTAGTAAAGGGGCAAAGGTAGTCAGTTATTCAACATTTTGTTCAGCGTTTGAATTTCTTTAAGACGCCGATTTCCATATTTAGGGCCAAGACCTCTACAGTAGTTGAAGTTGTTTGCATCACATGATCAAAACAGCTCCTACCACTCACCTCTGCCATCTCTTTAACTTTCTGCTCATAGAATTCCTGCTCCAGTAGCACCGGTGGGAGAAGAGAGAGCTTGTCATAGGACCTCCAGTGCCGTCTCTTATTCTCCAGGAAGAACATGCGCTTCTCAATTTTCACATCCCCTAAGGCAGAGTTAAAGGCACAATGAAATGGGATGGAGCAGCCAGAACAAAGCTTAAATCCTTCCTCCTCCACACACCACCAGCTGCATAACTTCAGCATCTCAAACAGCACTGTACCAAGCAGAGGTACTAAAGAATATCTCCAAAATAGACACCAGACAGTGACAGAAACATAGCTGTTCTGGGACCACATCCCTTTTCAAGAACAGTACCTTCTGCTGCAAGCCAGTTCTGCTTACAATAACCATGCAGAGACCACGATACATACAGCTCGGTATTTACCTTGCTCAAATTTGAAGTCTATATATGAATACTGATTCATTTCTTTCCTCCTCTTTCGTTTCCCACTGGTTTCAGGAGACAGCTCCTGCCATTTTTTGATAGCATCTGAAAAGGCCTAGAAAACAACATACAGACTTAAATCCTGTCTGTTCCTGGAAAAAAAGCAGAAGCACATACTTCAAATGGGAGCACAGTACAAACATGTGCATAAGACTGATCCAAAACCGGAAAGCCAAACACCCCGTATAGAGGCAAGTATACGTCTTTCCTTTGCTTACCTTGTTGCTTTATCTACTCATAAAGCAATCATTCCATAAAAACAAAATAGTTGAATGATACTTCCCAACACCTCAGCTATTCATTCTAATACAACTGGTGTCCACTCTGATGCAACAGAGCTGGTTTGGCTTTTTTCTGTTGTTGGGTTTGTTTTTTTATTTAAAATAACAACAAAGCTGAAATACTCAGTGCTCAATCAAGCAAGTGAAGAGAGAAGGAGGTTTGGCTTCAGTTAAGTCCTGGAATAGTGGAGAAATAAGCTGAAGCAAGAGGAGCATATCAGAAGAGTAGATCCAAGTCAAAAGCTTAAAGCCACATTTACATCCAGTTTCCTGAAACTTAAAACAAGTGTCTTTGCAGCTCCATTACAGTCAAACTCTTTTACAGGGAATATAGGACTCATTCCCCAAGTCATAATAAGAAGAGACAGGACAGGGAGAGTTGGGCTTCTTCTCAATTACATGCAGTCAGTTAACTAATAGCAGCAGTTAAATGTTTTAAGATTTAGCTAAATGTCTAGGCTTTATTGGCAATTATACCGCACTTCAGCGGTGATGTACAGGAACACTTCTCAGTTTAATGCATTGCCTACCACCAACTAGCTAGCGTTCCCCCCATTCTCCTATTAGAGAAAAGTAAAAACTTCCTGCAGCGTTCTGTCTGGCCAATAAATTTTGCAAGTCTCCACCAAATGGATTAATACTTCTTAAAAGGAAGGGAAGGTTATTAAAAAAACCCATAACCACACACTATCAGATGGTATAGTAAAGCAAAAGACATCGCACTGCTCTCCACAGACACAGGAGATAACCCTAGGAAAGAAAACAGACTTGAACTGCAGAACCTTTCGCGTGATTGCATAGTGTCCCTTGAGTTCATGTAGTGCCCACTTAATGTCTTGGCTGCTCAGCATTTTGAAGTCTGCCATAAGGAGGTCAGCTGCCTGAATAAAGCACCGCTGATCAAGTGGGGCAAGTTTGGAAAAGTCGAAGTAGTCCACTTTAGGCACCTAAGGAGAAAATAAGAAAGATATAAAAAGGCTGCTATAAATACACACAAGAGCACCCCAAACCACTCTTTCAGTGATCGGGATCTTCTGCAAGACCACCCAAAATTCAGGTTACACGGCACCCAGTTCTGAGCACCTATCTAACCATCAGCTTAGAGCACAGCAGGGCTGTGAAGCCTACTGGTCTATGCACTTGTGCAGGTAACCTGCCCTGAGCTGCGCCACGGTGCAGCTCTGCTCCTAGCAGGACCCACACCATGTAGTTTAAAGCCATTGTGCATGGCTGCACGAGACAGCTAGGAGAAGATACATTTACATTACTATAAAGGGTGAACAACTTTATTGGCTCGAGGTTGAGGGATGCTTCCAAGAGTAGAAAGAGGTATTCAACATTTCTCTCTCTCAGGCCACACACAGCTATTTCAACATACTCAAAGCAGCTCAGAGAGAATTTTTTGTCAATTGGTCTTTAAAAAAAATTAAATAAAATCCAGAAGCTGCAGGGAGATTTCCAGTTAGGAGGCTGAAAGGCAATGCCTAAAGGCCTCACAAGAGAGACCCGAGGGCCAAGTCTACTTCATGTGACAGAACAACTATGGAATTCTTCTATCAGTTATCAAAATGAACACTTCAGAGGGGGCAGCTGACAGGCAGGCAGGGCAGAGGGTCTGGCTGAAGGCAAAAGAGCAGACACAGTTCAGCTATGCAACAGCAAAACAGGAAAGTCTTGGAAGTCATCTTGCAAGCAACTAACTATTGCTATTTAACACCCTCTAAAATGCACCCAGAGGCCTCCTATGGAAGTATGGCTCAACCAAGCACTCTACAAATATGCACTAACAGAACCAGACATCCCAAGGCCCACTCAGGTTGAACAGACTGGATGAGAGGCATGCCGTAGCTGAGGATACTCTCTCACTTGCCTTTGTCTCATCTTGGCTGGCGAGCAGGCTGCTGCTGGGATTTAAAACCACTCTGCCTTCCTTCTTTGGATAATCTGGATTTTCCAGAAGAAAGTTACAAAGTCTGAAAAGATAAATGTAGTTATTGCAGGGTTTGGGAGCTCAGGTTCATTCCTCACTTGTCCAATTTTTAGTATCCTATAATTATGAGGCTAGGCAGGCAAGTCACAGACTGCCCTATAAGAAGCAAGGGAGGTCCTAGACTAGAGCAAACTGCAAGTAAATGAGAATTAAGTAATGATCAGCTGCATGACTGCAGAAGGAAAAGCAAGGAGATTTGCCTTTCCAACAATTACATTTACATACATGAAGCTTGTATGGGTGAGCTACTAACCAACCTACATCTCTCCAGCCTAGAGATGAACAAATCAGGCTTACCTCCCCACTCACATCCATGGGTAAAACCATGTGAAGTGGTACCTCCTTTGAGCACGTCAAATGCTACAGGACTAAGAGTTAAGGTGTACTAACCTTCTACTACTCTGGAATTAACATTATGAAGACCATACAAGAAAGAACAGTCACAACATTAGCAGCATTAGTTGAAAACTAGCTGTCATCTACTGTGGCCAATACAAATGCATCTATGGAAAAAGCAGCATACAAACCCGCGAAAGGCTGATGTATTCCTCAACAAAAGATTACAGATTCGAGTTTGAATGAAATCCTCCAGTCTCAATCTACTTTCACGTTGGAGCAGGCACAGAAACGTGTTTAAACTGTGTTTACATATAATATGTACTCTGAATAGAGGTTTCATTGGAATAAAGCTTGAAATCACAACAGCATTGTCCAACTTCCACTAGAAACTGGTCTAGTGAGAACAGCATTTAGAAAATAATCACTAAAAATTGCTGAAAAAATTGCATACTAGCCTGTAAATGCAGCATACCTGAGGTCCTATCACAAACAATCCTAAGTGTCAAGTAGATTTAGTTTAACTGAGTATTTCAGCTTAGAAAGGACTCTAGCAAGTAGTTTCAGAATACCCCATTGCCAGAGATTCACAAATACTTCAGAAGCTCTTTTGAAAGAGAAGCTTGCTGTAGGCTATCTGTCTGAATCAGACTTTCACAGCTTATTCTCAACCATCACTAACCAGCTGTGCTAACTGGGTCAAGTAACATAAGCTGTTCCTCAGTTTCCCCAGCTGTAGAATAACATCCTTCTGAAAGGAGCTAGGACAAGCAATTAACATTTGTAAAACTTTTTGAATGAGAAGGTGCTAGGTTGCAGCAAAGACATAATTGCAGCTAATTTACATTCCTGATGTCAGAAATCAGTCCCTAATTAAGAAATCTGAACTGGCTTGAAGCATTAACCCACTATCAAGGCATGATTACTTTAGCCCTGCTTTCACATTCAAAGCAGAGGCATTTCTTTTTGTTTAATCAGGTATTGACATATTGAGCCAGAAGCTTTTGACTGAGTGTGAATGCTTCTGCACACAAAAGCTGAATAGATGATACCCTGCTAAGAGGAGCTCCCACATCTTATCTTTCACATCAGTTGAAAGTTTTAAGACGATCATTTCAGAAAACAACAAAATATCTTGGCACCGAGCATTTAATAGCTTCCAGCCCTCCCCCGCCCCCATCCCTTTTGTAAAAGATAACTGTTTAAATCCAACAAAACAAGAAACTTCAAGGAGCTCAAATCACTGCAGCTCAAACGAAGGGGTTTCAACAGGGGCACAGTCAGAATATATTTGAACTATTCTGCATGTTGCCATTTCAATGCTCAGGATTTTCAGAGATGTTAACCTTCAATGTCTGACAATTAGTTAAGTGGGTCCCAGCGCGCAATGCACGCACACTTGCAGCACTGTTCATTAATATCTGCACCACAGGACACAGAGCCACTTAAAAGCCTCATCCCTGCCCAAACCCAGCCACCCTTATTTATTATATTTCAAGCCTGATTCAGCTTGACATACCATGGAGATCAAAGAGATCCTGCCAGCAAGGCTGACCAGTGCTTTGACCCATTTGTTCTCATACAAAAGATGCAGTGACAACTCAAAAGATAGTTTGGTTAAAGGAATAAAAATATGGAGACGAAATCTTTATCATCCAGTAAGTGGGTAACGCACCGCTGAGCAGACACTGTAGATGGCCTACAGGGAAGCCTGTAAGCACCTTTTCATCTCACTGGGTCTGTGGCACACAATAGAAGAGAAGAGATTTCAGGAGCAAAAAGGGAAGGAACACATTAAGACCGATAGAAGCTGATACTGGAATTTAATTCCACCAGGCTTCGCTAAATCCCTGCAGGACACAATAACGAGCTTTTTCTCACAATCTGCGAGAGGGTCCTGCAGCCAGATGCCTAACTTCAACAGCCTAATCGCCCCAAGGAATGGCCCTACTGGTCTTCTATGCTCACAATGCAACCATCCACGCCGAGGTGCACCAAGTATGCGGTGTGGGCACCTGAAAGCTTCTCTCATGCTGACCACGCCACCACTGCAGGGACAGCACTTTTGAAAGACAAGAAAGAAGTTACAGCCTGATGACTTTCTAACCAAGAAGCCCTACTTTGGAGACATGACTTCACAACACAGGCAAAGGCAGCAGAATAGGAAATCTATGCCCGACGGATGGGATCATCCTTAGTTCCTTGCCAGTTAACTTATTTATGGTCCAATAACTAATTCTAAGCCTCACGCACTTGAATGCTGCTTAATTAGTGCCCTAGTTAACTGGAAAGGGCATTGGATTCATACAAGATAGAGTGAATACTCTGGCAACCAACACCTATTCTTCATTCTTGTATCACATAATAGTAACTGGTTTCAACATGTTTGAGATACTAGTGACAGCTGCAGAGAGAGAGAAAGAGAGAGGGGCCACCTAGCATCAGACAAGTCACAAGTGATTTATTTCAAACCACTCTCCCCTCCATGTTGCTGGTGCCAACACACACAATCCTTCGCTCTTCAGTTGTGCAAACTTTACCCAAAAAGGCAGGGACATGATGCAACTTATCAATAGGGTTTTTTTAAACTTTTGATTCTAACATGACTCCCAGAGTTATCAAGGATGTTGAACACTAAGGTCTTCTTGAGCTGCTAACACAATTGGGATATCAACAGTCCTCATGCTGATTTTCCACTCCTTTTACTTCCCTTCTTGGCTCACGCTTCTGCTCAGTTTGACCAAAATCCGTCCCTTGACAGATGTCTAGAAACAATCCTACCAGGCCTTAAATGTGGTTGCTCTATTCTATCTACAAAAAGCGATGTGAGAGAACTCAAACAGTACCACTGCTACTTGATTAAGTAAAGGGGATAAAAGCCAACATCATGACACTAAATAAGGGAGTCCAGATCAGGTCAGCTTTACCTGGAAAAAGCCAAAAGCCAGTGAAATGAAGAGGTAGGAAATTCTTTCCTCCAACTCAAAACTCACCAACCCACCTTCGTACTATATTTTATAGAAGTCGTCTCAACACCTCAATCCTGACACTCACCCTTTTTAAGAACCCTAGTAACAGTTAAGAGGAAATCATATGCAATATCTTTAAATGAGCAAATGATCTTAAAAGCAGAGAAGCTACAACACAACATCAGAATTAGAGAGAATTTAAGAAAAGCTCTATTAGAAGAAAAAAAAAAAAACAAACCAGAAAAACTCTGCTCTTTGAAACTATCAACGCAGTGCTGACTCCCACCCTGGATATGCTCTAGAACAGCATCATTAGCAGGTAGGGAAATGGAAATGTGACTGCAGCCAGACTGTTTTATGATACACTCCGGCTCTTAGATCTATACTTACACATTTAAGTCATAGCAGTTCTTGATGCTGATTAGCTCTTCAATATATTCCTTCTTCACATCTGGGAATCTTGCTTCCTACAGTAGGAAAAGCTAAAGGTTACATAGGTATTAGAGGAGCTGTATAGCACAACCTAGCAACAGCACCAAAGACAGAGATTTATAGGTAATTATCTAGCACACTCCTGAGACAAGGGCCAAAATGGATTTCAAGAGACCATTTATATCCATGCAGCCTGGATACTGCAAGCTGCTGGCTTTCTTTTGCTCCACAGGATGATTGCTAACAGCTCATTCTCACAAAAAGAGTATGGGTACTGATGTGAATGGCCATGAACAGCTGGCCTAATGAATGATTCAGGCTGGATGGAAAGAGGCGAGGCACATAGGTATGATTTACAACACAAGAAAAGCTAATATTTACCTTCAGACAAAAGACTAAGGAGTTCCAGATAATGTGCTGAAATACAACATTCCAAAGCCGAAGGAAAAAACCCCAAAAAACGAACAATACATATACCCACCCAAAGCACCCAGACACACTAGCAACGAGAGCAGAACAGACAACAAACCTTTACTGGCATTTCTGTGAAAGCTCTCCCAGCATTAGGCACATAGCAAAGAGCACCCCTTCCTGCTCTCTCTTGTTGGGTTGCTGTGCAGGTATTGCAATCAATTGCACCATATGATATTTTGCTTTGCAAGACTGGACTGGTCATGGTTGTCAAGCAACCCTGACAATGCAAGAGCATCTACTTACCCATCTCAAAAGCAAGTCACTGATCAACAAGGTCTTACTTGGAAAGAACTGAATTTTGTTGGACTGCTACTTAAAGGATATTTTCCTCAACCCCGGTTTTCCCAAACAGAATCAGATATGGGATGTGGAGAGAAGACTTGGAGAGGATGGGGGTGGTGGTGTAAGATACAGACGCAGTAAAATACGCTTGTTTGTAAAAAAGTGTTCATAAGGCATCAAGAGAGACCCTTCCTCCCTAGCAATCAAGGGGAGGAGTGTGCAGTGGAATGGAAAACATTAGACATGTGAAGCATCACCACATTTTTAAAAATTTTTTAAAATATACACCACGTTACCCAAGCTGCTGAATATACCACAGGTTAAGGAGCACCGTCCTTGGTGGTTCAATTCTTGTAACTCGTGCCCCTCGCGCTAAGCTTCACACACAGAGTCAGAAAGGAGCACGTGGAGTTAACATACACAAGTCTTCATGCTGCTCATCCAGTAAACCCTCAGTGCTACTGCTTGGAAATCCACACTGCAAGGGCAACCATTACCCCCAACCACCATGGTGGCTTTAACATGGCCATGGACCAAACTACTTTAGAAGACCCAGCTGAAAGCAGCCATTGCTCTCAGCTGTGTCTCTCTAAGGCTTCTCTACCCAACCCTCTATCGCTCTGCCAGTGTTTAGTGTCTCAGTTTTGCTCATTTAGCTCTACAGCCGTTCCTAAACCAGCTCTACAGAGTTGGGTTAAGAAGCAGCCAGACAAAAACAAACTAGCAGAACTGAGAGGGCAGTAGCCTTTAAGGGAACAGACCCATGTTATTTCACCTCACTGTGTCCTTGAGACCCTGCAATCAGTTCTGCTAAATCTCTCTGGCCAAGAGCCCATCCAAAGCCAAACAGTGCCCTCAAGATTCACATCCTCTCACCACTTCTGCCATAGTGCTGGGGTTAGTCTTTCAAACCAAAGTTTCCCAAGACAGTTCATTGCATGCTCCTCACCTGGTGCATAGCTGAGTCTCAGCCAAAACAAGGAGGATTTGCAGCTGAAGTCAATAGGGCTGTGCTTTCAGCATGTGAAACACTACACACCTTGAAAAACCTGTCTGAAAATAACATGCACACAGAAGGCAAACAAGCCCTGGGAATACTTACTGTCTCTCTGATGAGCAGTGCGATGGGGTCTTGGTCCTGCCCAGCAGCTCCTTGATCTGGCACATTACTAGAGCCAAGTTCGTGAGAGCACTGTGCAGGGAATGCTGGACCTGGCTGTTCATTGTCTATAGCTGCCTGCTGACCCGTTTCTTCTGGTGGATGCGCTGGCTGGGGCGAAGCAGGACCTGGAATCCCATCCTGCTGTGGTTCAGGTCGGGGGAAGGCTGGCCCAGGAGCCTCCTCTCCATATGCCCTCAAAGATCCTGGGTCTGCTTCAGGCTGCCCTTGCTGAGGAGCACAACCATTTACTACAGCATGTGGCTCATCTTCCAATGTCTGGAAGTATGGGTGATCCAGCTGGCTGTTCTTGTGGATCTCCTGGTCTGTGGCAGGTGCAGCAGCTGTTCCTCCAAGGTTCTGCTCTGGCTCCAAGTCCTCTCCTTGCCATCCCTGGTCTTCTACCTTTTCTTCCTGTTGTGGTGGAAGGTCTGCATTCTCCAGACTAATGATTTCTCTCTTAACAACAGCCTGTGGACTCGTCTTTATTGCTGGAAGCAAACTTGGGCCAGGCTCCTCGTTACTTCTAAGTTCAAACCTGGGGCCATTAAGCTCAGATGGTCCGGGCTGCTGCAAGGCAAAGTTCATATTCTCATCCCCGCTTGGTCCAGCACTGCTCTCCACCGTGTGACTATACTGGTCTCCCTGGCACAGCGGAGTTGAGATCTCATCTTGCAGATATGTGCTCCTCAAGGGCTCGACAGCACTTTTAGATCCCCCTTCTCCCACAGTGTTTGCACCCTGCCATTGAGCAGCAGGTCTGATGACATTGGGACGCAGAAGCTGCTGATGCTTTGGGGTCTAAAAAGAAGACAGACAAGAGTAAGTAGGAGTTCTTGTCTGCATGTCAGAATCCTTGCTCCAGATGATCTTTTGCATTTAATCAAATTTCTGATGGGAAGCAGATGAAAGGTCTGTTTAGCAAGGTGCTTAATAAGGCATAAAACTGCAACCCACGTATCTTTGTTTCACCAAACTCCATCCTCAGTCTGTCCCCAGGTAGTAAGAGAATATTTGGCACAATTTAGGGATGCACAGGACTTTCAGACTGGAGTAATTTCCTGAGCTCACCTCAGTCCCCGCTTCCCTCCCAGTAAAACAGTCTGGGAAGGAGGAACTAACTGATGGCATATTTGCATTCTCACCAATTTATTTAAATAGGCAGGAACCAAAGCTCAAAACATTAGTCTCTGGCCCTGTCCTTGCCTCTGGCAGACAGACTGCTGTATGCCAACAGAGTCTGAATATTCTCTGTTACTATTTTCAACTAAGAAACAGAAAGGTCGGCTTCACAACTCATTTTCTCAATGCCTCTGGTTACTTTAACAGAAAAGTGGAATACATTCTTAATATAGCTTAGATATAAAATTAGACACTTAAAATAATCAGGGCAGGCTAAAGACTTTGGCCCTCCTCAGCGTGACTGCCTGTGCCATTGGAAAGAGATTTATCAGGTGGGCTGGCTTTCTAAAACCGCAAAAACTTAAGTGCCTGCAACAGCCCAACAAGAATCCAAATAACATAGAGGAATAAAAAGCATACAAGGTCAAACAACATATGTTTTGAAAACCTGCCTTCTAAGGAACATCAGGTCCTCTTACAAAGCACTCCACCTTTCTGGATTTGGATAGATAACTTTATGGAAACTACAGCCTTTGTTAAGTAGAACTTTAACTACAATGCAGTTTAACAGCCTAGTTCTCCCCTCCTGTGCCCAAACTATGATTAAACACTTAAAGCCAGCAAAATGCCATCACTTCAACATGCATTTCAAACATCCTAATTAACCGGACAGGACTCTCAAAGGAACGCATCAGATATTTGCACAAGAGTTGGCTACAGAGGACATGAATAAAGCAGGGCAAGTATAAGAATGAAAAGTTACCTCTGCCAAGATGACTACATCATCGTCGTCTTCCTCGCGCTGCCGCTCTGCTGGCATTTCCAGCAACAAAGGTAATTCTTCGTCTGAGGAATCTGATATCGTGATAAGACCTTCGTCCCTGCGGTTTATCCAGTCTGCAGTAAAGTAAGTAAAGTCAGCTATTTGCTAAAGGTAAATAACTGAAATTACAGGACACAAGCACCGAAACATCTGAAAAAGCAATCTTCACATTTGCATTGCAGCAACAGGGAAGAAGCGCTCAAAGGTCACTGGTTCCTCTGCAAGTTACTGTTACAGCCACTCCTACCTCCCTTGGCCCTCTGAGCAAAACACCTGCACAAATTGTAGCTCACCACAACGGCACATGCATGAAGCAGTCACTCTGACACTTACGCAGACATTCTTCTATCCTAAACTTCAGCACGAGTCAAGCTGCTGCAAAAATTATTCTGGAAAGGCCATGTACAGAGTGCTTCCTAATTTTTGCAGGGAAGTCCAGAACTTCCAGTATCTCAGGGACAACAGATTTTCTTTTATTAATGGAGAGACAAGGTTCCCTGTGCAATTCAGCCTCTTCTGAAAGTGTGACTTTGCACTAGTACCTTATGCAAGACTGAGATAGGACCCCTAGCTGTGGGTGCAGAAAATATCCTGCTATTAGATGACAACCATGTCCCTCAAGGCTTGTCAAGAGTGGAATATAGATGCTACTGAACACAGCTGCTGGAACACAGGAGAAACACTCAAGCCAGAAACAGAGGGTTTCTGCACTGCAGAGACAGCATACAACCATGCTTTCCCTACGATTTGACACAACTTTTTCGCTTATGCTTTAGCGTAAGTATTCATGCGTATTCATTTATCACCTTTCAGGCAAACACAGAAAGCATCACTTTGAATTCCACTCTTGGAGGAACGGGTGCCATACATGCATACAGCCCTACAAGGATATAAATGCAGAGCCAGCCTCTCTCCTATGAGGTTCTCGCAAGGGTGAATGTATTGGGTTTGGGTGGCAAGGTTTTGGTAGCGGGCAGGGGGGGTTACAGGGCTGGCTTCTGATAAGAAGCTGCTAGAAGCTTCCCTTATGTCTGATAGAGCCAATGCCAGCCGGCTCTAAGACAGACCCGCCACCGGCCAAGGCCGAGCCAATTAG